>VMDO01021744.1:5192-28756 GCA_007922755.1 Pedetes capensis | reverse complement strand
AATATTGTTGTTGTTAGGTGCTACGGCATCGATGTGCAACTCATAGAGAGACCCTACGTACAACAGGTGAATCCCTATTGTCATACTTCTCTGCTACTCATAGGGTTTTCAGTGCTGAATGATTTTTGGGAGTGAGCTGCCCTTTTCCCAAGCCTACAGCACCTGGTGTTCCCAGGCGGTCTCCCATCCAAGCACTAACCAGGCCCGACCCTGCTTAGCTTCCGGGATCTGATGGGATCAGATGCAGGCCAAGCTACAAATAGAGATAGTTTTATTTCTTCCTTCCAATTTGGATGCATTTTATTTATTTTTCCTGCCTAACTGCCCTGCCTTGAGCCTCCAGTTTAATGTTGAATAGAAGTGATGAGGGCAGACATCTTTGTCTTGCTTTGCTTTGGGATTAACTTTGTCTTCTCTTCCTAGATTCTCAAGGTGAAACATTACATTATTTATTTGAGATCTTTCTTCTTTTCCACTACAAGCACTTAATGCAAAAAACTTACCCTAGGTACTGCTTTATATCCCACAATTGTGGAAATGTGGAAGTCTTAATAACAACATGGGGTGGCTACACCTGTGTGAGGGATGAGCCGGCACAAGGCATCTGTCTCTTCCATTCAGTGTTGCTGAGAACTTAAAACTATTGTAAAAAGCAAAATCTATTTTAAAAAGTCTGAACCAAATTTTTTTATTGGAAATTTTTAATGTACACCTGTGATTCATTCTGACATGCTTTTCACTATGACATCTGCATATATACATTTTGTTGTACATTATTCATATAGGTTCCCCCTTACCCTCTTGTACGCTCCCCCCCCCCCCATCTCACCTTTCCATCAAAGACTTCTCTGTCATTTACTTGTCTTTTTATGGTAATATTTTTCTATATATCCTTGGGTTCCAGTTCTGTTTAAGATAGAAACTTTTTCTACAGTGAACTTCCTTTTTACCTTGTCAGAACTATTACATGCATTTTCTAGACCATCCATAATAACACCATTCTTAGCTTTTTTTTTTCTTTTATTATGATCCGACCTTTGTATAGGATTTTTTCCTTCTTATAATTTTGATTCAGCTCCCACATATGAGTGAGAACATGTGGTGTTTCTCTTTCTGAGCTTGTGTTCATTCACTTAAAATAATTTTTTCTAATTCTACCCATTTTGCTGCAAATGTCCTTATTTCACTTTTTTTTGATTCCTGAGTAGTATTCCATTGTGTATATGTATCATAGTTTTTTATCCATTCTTCTGTTGAAGGGCACTTTGGTCGACTCCATATCCCTGCTATTGTGAAAAGCGCTGCATTGAACATTGACATGCAGGTGTCTCTGTGGTAAGATGACCCATCTCCCTTTGGGTAAATTCCCAATAGTGTTGTAGCTGGGTCATACAGTAGATCTATTTTCAGCTTTGTAAGATACCTCCATATTGATTTCCACAGTGGTTGGACCAATTTACATCTCCACCAATAATGTAAGAGTGTTCCCTTTTCCCTGCAACTTCGCCAGCATTTGTTGTTATTTGTTTTATTGATCTTGGCCATTCTTACTGGTGTAAGGTGAAATCTGAGAGTTGTTTTAACTTGCATTTCCCTAATGGCTAGGGATATTGAGCATTTTTTTTTATGTGAAAAACCAAAATCTTAAAAATGTGTAAGTCCATTTTCCTTCCCCTGAATGTTGTATTTGCCACATTTACTATATCTATATATACTGAAACCCTCCCAGTGTTATAATTTTTGCTTTTAATAATCATACACATTTCATAGAATGTATGAACGTATGACTTTAGCTTTTGGCTGTAAAATACGTAAGAGGGCGTAAAGAATTCTACTTTTGAGGGGAGGACACCACTATGTTAGATGATTTGTCTGCATTTGCACAGCTGGCTAAGAGCAGAACCAAGACTCAACTCTAGGTCTCCTCACTTGCAGTTTCTTCCTCCAATATGAGGTTGCCTTTTATTTCTCATATTTAAGTTATGGCTTGGTACAGAAACTAGAGTCTGGAAGTCCTAGAAGGTGCCATAAAATTGTAAAGAGATATTGGCAATGAGAACACGAGTTCAAGACCTGCTCTGCGTACACAGGTCACAGGGAAAAAGGGCTCAATCCAGGTTGAACACACAACCTACAAGCGCAAATCCTGGGAACTCTGAGGGGATCGCATTACGGCGCTTTTCCTGTAATACCACGGGGAGCCAGACAGGGCGGTTCTTCCAGCTCCATGCGGTACCAACGTAATAAGCAGAAAGAGAGCCGAGCCTGGCTCCTAAGGCACTAGGCCAACCACAAACTGCCTGACGCTGTTCAAGCTCGCCACTAACAAACAGCTTAAATCCACGGACATTTATCTTGGCTTTCCTCCACTGGTGATTTGCTATTTCTAGTCATCAAAATAATCAAGATTCCAACTACAGATGGTCCAGGACAAAATTCATTTCTGTGGAAATCCTATTTCCTGTCCCTGGTGGTTTTAAAAATTGTGTTCCTTGGAGTCCAGGAGATTTTCATTAAGTTTCCAGATTTCCACGAAGTGTCCTCACAGGTCATCATGGAGGAGAGGGTGGGATGGAATGGGGCTGGAGGACCCTCTTTGTTTTAAATATTTTACTGGAGCACATATTTCCTTGGAATTAAGAAAATTGGAAAACCACCACTTCAGAGCATTTATTCAGCCCCACCACAGGAAAGGCCTGCAACCGTACCCCTGTGGCATCCACTCCCGTCAGCTCTCAGAAGCTAAGCGGGGTTGGGCCTGGTTAGCACTTGGATAGGAGACCACCTGGGAATACTGAGGCCTGTGGGCTTGGGAGAAGGACCTGGCAGCCCACTTCCCAAAGTAACAATCAGCCATGGAACACCTTATAAGCAGAGAAGCACTGACAATATTGCCAGGCACGGCACAGTGTCAGGTAGTGTTTTGTCTGTTGTACATAGAGAGGGTCATTAGGAGTCAGACCCGACTCAATGGCACCTAACAACAACCATGGGAAAGAATGTGAGGTTAGTCTCTCTTGGTCTGATCATCCATTGTTGTGGTTAGGTGCTGTCGAGTCAGTATCTGACTCATAGCAACCCTATGTACAACAGGCGAAACACTATTGTCAGTGCTTCTCTGCTTCTTCATAGGGTTTTCAATGGCTGATTGTCTTTTGGGAGTGGGTTGCTGGGTCCTTCTCCCAAGCCTACAGCACCTGGTGTTCCCAGGCAGTCTCCCATCCAAGTACTAATCAGGCCCGACCCTGCTTAGCTTCTGAGATCTGACAGGATCGGGTGCCATAGGGCTACGGTTGCAGGCTCTGATCATCCATGTTGTTGTTGTTAGGTGCCGTCTAATCGGTATCTGACTCATAGTGACCCTCATAGGGTTTTCAATGGCTGACTGTTTTGGGATTGTCTTGTGAGTGGGTTGCCAGGTCCTTCTCCCATTTTTGTGGTGCTGGGAATTGAACCCGGGACCTCAGAGACTGCAGCACAGTGCTCTACCAACTGAGCTAAACCAGCTGAGCTAAATCCCAGCCCCTGATCATCCATAGAAGACTCAAACTCATCACCACCAGGTCATATGCAGCCTGGAGCTCCTGTGGCTGGAAATCCCCACATCTCCAGCAGCTCATCCCACCCTTTCCTTAGCTTGGACGCTAGGGGTCCTTCCATACATCCCTGCTTCTTAATCTCACCTGTCTATGGCAATCACCTTGTTGTTGTTAGGTGCCGTCAAGTCGGTATCCGACTCATAGGGACCCTCATAGGGTTTTCAATGGCTGACTGTTTCAGGATTGCCTTGGGAGTGGATTGCCAGGTCCTTCTCCCATTTTTGCGGTGCTGGGAATTGAACTCGGGACCTCAGAGATTGCAGAGCAGCGCTCTACCAACTGAGCTAAATCCCATGGCAATCACCTAGTGAATTTAAAAAACTATATTGATCCCTAGTTCCCAACCCCAGAGACCCTAATTTACTTGGTTTAGGGTTCAGCCTGGGTGATGGGAGATTTAAAAGCTTCCCAGGTGATTCTAATGGGTGAGCTGTGCTCTATCTATCCAGTGATCTGACTCCTCGGCAGGAAGGCACAGGTAAGAGGTCACATCCATTTTCCACCTCAGAACCTTTTAAAAACCTAAAGACAGCCTCACTTCCTCCCAGAGTCTTCCCTTTCCCATAGACATCCTGGCGCTTCCTAGAGGCTGCCTCCTGTTTCACATGATCTGGCTGCTCTATTTCTGTCTATTTCTAACCAGTGCAGTGCCTGGTGCCAGGAGACATATGCACACTCCGGCTCTGCAATCTGCCTCCATTGCTGCAGCTTTCTGCAGAGCCCCACCTGCGTGATAAAACCAAACCAAAACAAACCCACGTTTTCCATACAGGTGCTTCTGCTAAATTCTTTCCCTGCATCTTGAATTTGAATACTAATTACTGGCCAGGGCTGGGGTTTGGCTCAGTTGGTAGAGCGCTGCTCTGTGCTCTCTGAGGCCTGAATTCGATCCCCAGCATCACAAAAATAGGAGAAGGATCTGGCAGCCCACTCCTGAAACAATCAGCCATTGGAAAGCCTGTGAATAGCAGAGAAGCACTGACATCGTGCTGGGCATGGCATAGTGGGCAGGGAGTGTCTTGTTCTGTCATACATAGGGTCGCTATGAGTCAGGCCTGACTTGACGGCACCTAACAAAAATTACTGCCAAGGCCAGACAACCAGAAAACCAAATCAGCAGAGCCTGTACACAATTCACACTCTCATCCTGTAGCATTTTTACGATTCACAAAGTCAATTCACCTGCCACATCTCTGTTACCTCTGCCCTTAGCTCTCCTTATCTGGATCCTAGTTTTCAGGTGAAGGAGCCAGCTTTTGAGCAACGAAGTGTGCCCCCACATCATGCGGTTAGGACGTAGCGGAGTTGGGGATGTACTCCAAAGCTCTCACGTCCCCTCACCAGCCCTCCCAGCCTCCCACGGAACTGTGGGCCATGCTAGGCCAGGGCCAGGACCTCACAGAACACAAACCTCCGCTTAGAGCTGCTGTTTGACGTGGCCGCATTCCAGGGCCACCCACGCGCTCTGCCCGACGGCGTGTAGCACCGTAACCACAGGACCAGGGGCTCTGCCACAGAGCTGAGAGACAGGCCAGGGTTCAGGGCAACGCTACATGCCCCTCCTTCCAGAACTTGTGCGGTGACTTGCAAACCTCCTTGGAGAAAGGCCACTGGGTGCATGCGTGGACACACGTGAGAAGACACGTGTGGATTCCCACCCCAACTCATGATGGGTCTCTTGCTGTGTATCTGTGGGATGCCTCAGTTTCCGTTTGGTTCCTGACTTACCTTTGTCCTAAGACCTAAGACATCTCTGCCAGCAGCTGGCACTTGGCTTCACCCTGTTTCAGTTCCTCCCTCAGCTCTGCCCCGGACTTTGGTTTCCTGGCTGCACATTCAGAAAATCCTCAGGGCTCCCCACTGCAAATTCCCTCCACTGGCCCTACAACATGTCTTCAATTCCCTTATTTAGCACTGGACTAGAGAGAAGATGGGACACCAGTTGGCAGGGACAATGGGCCTGTTCTATCCCAGGTGCAGCCAGTAAGAAGGTGCATTGTCTATAGAGGATTTAAAAACAATAAAAAAGCTGGGCATGGTGGCTTCATGCCTGTAATCCTAGCGACTCGGGAGGTGGAGGCAGGAGGATTGCAGGTTAGAGGCCAGAGGCAGCCTGCATAATTTAGCAAGACCCTGACTCAAGATAAATAATAAAAAATGGGGTGGGGGGTGCAGCTCAGTGGTAGAGAACTTGCAAAGTATGTACAAGGCCTTGGGTTCAATACACAAGAACTGCAAAATAAATAAATAAAAATAAATTAAAAAACCCTACAAATAACAAAACAAAGAAAACCTGTCTAGAAGTCATTCATGACACTCGCCCACTGCCCCCATTGGGCTGGAACGTTCCCATTGTCCCTCTTTCCCTGCCTTGGCAGGCCACCTGTGACATTCAATCACAGAAGGCCATCCCCAGCTGCCACAGCCCTGGGCTCTCTTTTAATCATGTATTCAGTATGCTGGGCAGGACAAAAGTCACACTGAACCCGGCCCAGGAGGGCTTCTGCAAAACTTCGTGAACAGTTCATGTTGAAGGGCACTTTCTCATTCTGTTAGAAACAATATATTCGTAAAAGACAGGGCAGTTTCTATGGCAGAGTGAAACCCAGAGAAAAGATTTTAAAGGCTCCTAGAATATATGTTGCACAGGACACTGGTTATTCCCAAGCCCTGGAAAGTATCATGCTGGAAAAAGAGGGCATGAAATTGTTTTTATCTGAAAGGCATTTGTTTGGGAAAATGATGCTTTCTCCAAGCAAAATGTTAGCTTGCTTGGTTAGAAGTTAATTACAGTATTTATTGCTTAAAGTCAGACTGGAATTTTGGCTTGCATTCTTACAAGCCTATGATTCAGGGTGGAAATTAACTATTCAAGCCAAGGCCAGGAAGCTAAATGTTGATCTGATAGCTGCTTGTTTCAAAAGGGCCCAAGAGATAAGAAACAAGTCTCTGGTGGTAAAAAAACAAAACTGTGGTTTTAAATCCAGAAATATTATCATGGAAATAGATGCAGGAATGTTTGTTATTGAGGTCGGAGCTAAATGAGGAAATGATTTAAAAGGATGAAGTGGTTAGTTGCCTTGATTCCCAAATTAATAATGTCCTTGTTCTTTCGATATCTCTAATATTTACATGTTGGTTTAATTAAAATATTTGGTGGTTGCAGTCCAGTGCAAGCAGAGAAATCATGTGTTTGATATGTGGCTTCATGAACTCTGGCTTTATCATGCTAATCTGTCTTTAAAAGCAAACGTTATCCTTGCTGGTCATCTTCCTTCAGTCCCAGCTGCCAGGCTGACGAGCCTGTTTGGGCCTCCGGACAGCACAACGATATTTTTTAGCTGTGTCCTCCTTGATGCCTATTTGACCCTTAACTTTGGGTTTCTCCCAGGGTTTGAGCCTCCGCCTTTTGGTTTTCTTCTTGCTGCATGACTCCATCCTGAGGGCTTCCGGGTCCAGGCCTGTCCTCCCACATCAGGGCAGGACTTTAATTCCAACTGTCAACAGACCCCACCCTGGACCTGGGTCCCTCCTGCCTCCTCCAAGATCACCACGCATGGAGCACTGCCACTTTCTTCCATTTCAAGTCTTCCCTCTCTGCTCGTTCTTTTCCATCTCCCAAGAAGCTGGCGTGGCACCCCTTCGATTCTCTCCTCCTCTATGCCGTCAGACTTCCTAGGTAAATTCACTCTGGCTGCCTCGCACCTGCGAAGGCCATGAGCAGTGTTCTTGTTGCTGGATCCAGCTGTCTCTTCTCGCAGGTTTCAGGTTCACGGCACGTTTAACCATTTGTACTACGACATAGCCTTCCTGCTCCTCCCTGAAGCTCTCCCATCCTCGCCCCAGAGCACCGTCTAACCTCTGCCTCCCTCTCTGAGCTGGCTTCTGATCTTCCTCTGTAAAGAGAGTTGTTGCTATAATTTTCAGAAGGCAGCGCTGCTCACCAGGATACCACCAGTGCAGTTATGGTTTCTGCTCAGCTCCTATTTTTCTCATATTATCCCTTGGACAGCCTGCAGCCAGGCCACTGTGGCGCCCATCCTATCAGATCTCGGAAGCTAAGCAGGGTTGGGCCTGGTTAGTCCTTGGATGGGAGTCCGCCTGGGAACACCAGGTGATGTAGGCTTAGGAGAAGAGCTCAGCAACCCACTGGCAAAACAATCAGCCATTGAAAACCCTATGAACAGAAGAGAAGCACTCACGATGATGTTTTCCCTGTTGTACATAGAGTCGTTATGAGTCTGACACCGACTTGATGGCACCTGATAACAACAATTTAGACCAAAGATCTGCAGCCATAGCACCCTGGCATCTGATCCCACTTGATCTTGGAAGCTAAGCAGGGTCGGGCCTGGTTAGTCCTTGGATGGGAGATTGCCTGGGAATCCCAGGTGCTGTAGGCTTGGGAGAAGGACCCAGCAACCCACTCCCTACAAAACAATCTGCCATTGAAAACCCTATGAATAGCAGAGAAGCACTGACAATAGTGCCAGGCGTGGCTCAGTGTCAGGGAGTGTTTTACTCTGTTGCCCACAGTGTTGCTATGAGTCAGACTGATTTTACAGTACCTAACTACAACAACAATTTAGCCCAGGGATTAGGGACCTGGCCTGGGAGGAGGAGGAATAACAGGAGGAGCAGGAACAGGCTGAACGTGGGGGAAGGAGCCCCTTTGTAAAGCACAGGGAAATGCACTGCAGCAAGAGGGAGCAATGTGAGAGCCCGAGGAAAGCTTGGTTTATAATACAATAGGAAAAAAAGCTACACCTTGGCACATGCCTATCATCCCAGGGGCTCAGGAGGCTGAGGCAGGAGGATCGTAGGTTCGAGGTCAGAGGCAGCCTGTGTAACCTAGTGAGACTCTGTTTCAGGATAAAAAATTAAAAAGGGATTGGGGGTGCAGCTCTGTGGTAGTGTGCTTGCAAAGTGTGACTGAGGCCCTGGGTTCAGCTCCCCAGTTCCACAAAAATAAAATAAAGAAGTAAATAAGTAAATAAAACAGAGGGTCTGGCTGATGGCTTTTATTCTCATGAACCCTTCTAGAGGTGGGCAGGCAGGGGTATTGCAATAACATTTTCAAATAACACCCTGTATTGCTGAGGCAGGAGTTGGCTCTGATAAAAATTAAGAAATGTAATGAGACTGAGCCCCAACATGCAGGGTCTTAAATCTAATGTAATTTATTAACTGTCCTTCCCTGGGCCTCTCATTCCTCAGACTTAACATGTCAGGATTGAACTAAGAAAGATCTCCAAGGTCCCTTTAAGTGGAAAATTCTTTTAAAAAAATCCAATTTAATTAAAATAGTAAATTCAAACTGATGAAATGTATCAATTAACTAAGAGTGTAAGTATGACAATGAGCTCCAGAGACTTGGTGGCAACTTTCTCCTTCCTTTTCCAGGTCCTGTTTTGAGGCTGCAGGCTGTGGATGCACTCACTGGATGAGCGACAGAGAATTTTTATTTTTATTTATTTTTTGCGGTACTAGAGTTTGAATCCAGGGCCTCATGCTTGCATGCTTTGCAAGTGCTGGACCACTGAGCTGCACCCTCAGCCCATTTTTTTTTTTTTTTACTTTTTGAGACAGGATCTTGCTAAATTATGCAGACTACATGTGGTTTCGAACTTGCGAACCTCCTGCCTCCATCTCTTGAGTTGCTGGGATTACAGGCGTGCGCCACCGCGCCCGGCTGAGAGAACTTCTGAGCAGCCAGAAAAGCAATGAGGTGGAAGCACCTATCGCCTACGAGGAAGTCACAGAGCAATTTTTGGATAGTCAAGTGCTCAGTTCAGAATAGTGCGATGGGGAGGATCCCTCACCGGGCACATCTGGTCCGAAGACACTTTCCAGATTTGATTTATAGGTTGTGCAGCAGCGTTACCTCTGGGCAGTTTCATTTTCCATATGGTTTTCATCGGAACAATTCTAAATTTTTTAAATCACAGAAGTAACTCATGATTAGGGGGAAAAAATTAAGTGTCCTAAAGGCAGTTTTCACTTCTCCTTAGCTCCAATCTCGCTTCACTCCACCAGCATAGCTGCTTTAAACAATTCGTGAGCATCCTTCCAGACCTCTCTGTGCATGTGCAGATACACATACAAATTTAGTTACAGGTAATTTCATATGGTGGGCTGGGATTTAGCTCAGTTGGTAGAGCACTGCACTGCAGTCTCTGAGGTCCTGAGTTCAATTCCCAGCACAGCAAAAATGGGAGAAGGGCCTGGCAATCCACTCCCAAGGCAATCCCGAAACAGTCAGCCATTGAAAACCCTATGAGGGTCGCTATGAGTCGGATACTGACTCGACGGCATCTAACAACAACAACAATTTCATATGGTGCATTTTTAATACCAAAGTGAGCCTCTACTATAATTCTTTTAGCCCATTATCTACTTCAAGATTCTACATTCCAGGGTATCATTAGTTACAGAGCTACTACTGCATTAGTTTTAGTGGCTAAAGAGTATGTGGTAGAATAGAAATAGCACAGCATTTAATAACTTCCCTACTGTTGGTTACATTTCATTTTTTCAGTTTATCAAATGGGCCGCAATGAACATTCTCATGCAGGTCTGTGTGCTTAAATGATGAGTTTTCCAAGTCAAGGTTTGCAGGTGCAGGTGGCTTATACCCGCAATAACACTTGACGAGAGCTGCCAACTTTCCCAAACTTCTCTCCTACTGTATTTTACCAACATGTCACATCTCTGCAATGTGCCAGGCAAAACCTGCAAGGTAGTGTAACACTTTACATTGTCCCAGTTACTAGGGAGGTTCAGTATTTTTTCATATATACCATTGGCATTTTCTTCCTGGGAATTGTTTTCTTATACTCTTGCCTCTTTTCTATCAGGTACATCAGGTTGTTTTTTCTTGGTGAGCTGTAGGAGTTATTGTTAAATAGTAGACATATTAGCCATTGTTGTTGTTGTTGTTAGGTGCCATCGAGTCAGTATCCAACTCATAGCGACCCTCTGTACAACAGGGGAAACACTATTGTCAGTGCTTCTCTGCTGTTCATAGGGTTTTCAATGGCAGACTGATTTTTGGGAGGGGGTTGCCAGGTCCTTCTCCCAAGCCTACAGCTTCTGGTGTTCCCAGGCAGTCTCCCATCCAGGTACTAACCAGGCCCGACACTGCTTAGCTTCTGAGATCTGACGGGATTGGATGCCACAGGGCTATAGCTGCAGGCTATTGCCATTAGCTCTTTGTTAAATGTTCAGAAATATTTTCCAGTCTGCTATTTGTCTTTAATGGAGGGTTTTAACACAGAGAAATCTCCAGTTTTTATCCAATCAGATTTATACTTTTCTTTTTTTAAGCCTACAAAAGGTTGAAAGGGTTTTGGAGTCTTGTCAGAAAGTTTCTCCTCACCACATGATTTTCAAGTATTTTCCTTGGGTATCTTTACAGATTTTATTTTCCTTTATTTTCTTCTGGTATATTTGTAGTTTTTATCTTGGTATATATTGTGAACAGAGATCTAACTACTTTTTTCTCATAACTAATTATCTAATGTTGGCTACTGAATTGTTTAACTTTTCCTCAGTTATTTTAAAAGCACCTTTTCTCATATACTACATTCTTATATTCACAAGGGTCTGTTTCTAAACTATTTCATTCCGGTCTCTTTGGTGTCCTAGTGTCTGTCCTATATTGTTTTCATTTGTTCAGTTCACATATACACTGTGCAATTATCAAATCAAGATTGTGGACACTTCCATTTCCTTAAACATTTAAAAATTTTTTGATTTACATGTGATAATTGTACATATTTATGAGGTAAAGACATAGATTCACTATGGGATTTTCACAGAATTGCATCTTGTGTTCTGCACTTGTTCTCCCTTTACCCCCATATGTTGCTCCTCCCCACACTCTCAATTTTCCCCACCCCCTTTCACTAGTGCCCTCCTGACTCCTCATGGGTCCCTTTGTATTTTCCATCTTACATGTATACAATTATACACACACACACACACACACACACACACAGAGTTTTTTTCCTTTAAGGTATTTCTAGCTCCTGCATATAAGAGAGAACATGCAATATTTCTCTTTTTGAGTCTGGGTTATTTCACTTAAAATAATGGTCTCCAGTTCCATCCATTTTGCCACAAATGACATAATTTCATCCTTCTTTACTGCTGCCTAATATTCTATTGTGTATATATATATACCATTTTAATCCAATCATTTGTTGGCCATCTGAGCTGATTCCATATCATTGCAATTGTGAAGAGTGCTGCAATAAACATTTTCCCACATTGTTTTAATTGCCATGGGCTTCTAAAATTTTGATGTCTCATAGGACATATCCTCACTTCCATTTTATTCAAAAACTTTTGGCTATTCTCAAACATTTGCTCTTCTAGATGAACATTAGCATCAAGTGATTTTCATTAAAATCTCATTGGAATGTTGATGAGTTTTTTAAAAATTGAATTTTTGATTAATTTGGGGGAATTGGTGGCTCTTTCACGTGGAATTGTCTTAGAAATGTATTTTTCCACTTATTTATATTCCTTTTACATTCTCTAGTAATTTTCATCATTTTCTTCATATGGTCCTCATCTATTTGCTGTATTTAATCCTAAATATTTAATTTTTGTTGGTTTGTTGATATAATGAATGGCATCTTCTAAAAACTACTTGTTCTATATGGTTATTGCATATATATGCAATATACACATATGTGCATATACATATGTACAGCCATAGCACCCTTGCATCCAATCCTGCCTGATCTCAGAAATTAAGCAGGGTTCGCCTGGTTAGTCCTTGGGTAGGAGACTGCCTGGGAATACCAAGTGCTGCAGGGAGAAGGACCTGGCAACTCAGTTCTGAAACAATCAGACATGGAAAACTCTTAAGAATAGCAGAGAAGCACTGATATAGTGCCCAGGATGGCACAGTGTCAGGGAGTGTTTCATTCTGTTGTACATAGGGTCTCTATGAATTGGATCCAAGTTGATGGCACCTAACAACAAATATATATATATATATATATATATATATATATATATATATATATGCATGTTTCTGAATGTTTACCTTGATCTGTACTTTGTCATGAACATGTGAGTAGGTCTGAAGCTTTTCATAAGTTAATAATTTTGTTGGTAAAAACCATGTCATATATAAATAAGGAATTTTATCCATTTTGTTCGGTATTTATACCTCATTTATTTTTCTTATTTCATTGGCTATAACCTTCACAGTGATGTGAGGTATTCCTATTTTTTCCCTGAAATAGATTTGCTGCTCTTGTTTCACTAACAATTAGGATGAATATTATCAAATTTCAGTATATAGTCCTTATCAAATTAAGGTATTTCATTTCTATTCCTAGTTTATTAAGAGTTTTGTGCAGACTGGGTGGTATGTTATCGAATGATTTCTTCAGCATCTATTAAGATGATTTTAAAATACATTAGTGTACTAAAAGGTTTCCTAATATTGTCATTGGACTGGGATTTAGCTCAGTTGGTAGAGCGCTGCTCTGCAGTCTCTGAGGTCCCAAGTTCAATTCCCAGAACCGTAAAAGTGGGAGAAGGATGTCAATCCAGTCCCAAGGCAATCCTGAAACAGTCAGCCATTGAAAACCCTATGAGGGTCGGTATGAGTTGGACAACAATATTGTTGTTAGGTGCCGTCAAGTCAGTGTCCAACTCACAGTGACCCTTTGTATAACAGGCAAAACAGTGTTGCTAGTGCTTCTCTACTGTTCATAGGATTTTCAATGACTGACTGTTTTTTGGCAGTGGATTGCTGGGTCCTTCTCTGAAGCCTATGGCACCTGGTATTCCCAGGCGGTCTCCCATCCAAGTACTAACCAGGCCCGACCTTGCCTAGCCCCCGAGATCTGACTCAGCCATCTTTTTTATTCCTAAATTTCTTGTATTTTATAAGTTACCTATAATTTTTCACTCCCCCACCACAAGGCCTTTCTGATGAAGCATGGAAGAAGATTTCATATTAATAGATAAACTCATTCCATTAGTAACACAGCACTGGGCCTGCCGTCTCCCCACCAACTCCTGCCGTTTGGTACTTTCAGGCATGGAAATTTCTGCCGGAGGTCCATCCGCTGATGAACATTTCAGTTGCTTCAGTTTCATGGATATTTTGCATAATGATGCAGTGGCCATGGGCATGCAGGTGTCCCTTCTACATCCTTACTTTAAGCTGTAAGATCTTGGTATGGACTCAGAACTGAATGTGGCCTTCTCTGGGCGGTACTTGTCAAGTGAAATGTGGAATGTCCACAGAGAAGCAAAAGGAATGATGTTAAAAAAAAGAAAAAAAATAAAGATTCACTTTATTGCAGTATGGTTGACTTAGAAAAAGCTGTACATATTTGATGTATCCAAATTGATGAATTTAGGATGAGGGAAACCATCACCAACCACAATGCGTTCCATAAACACATCCACAGCCTCCAAAAGTTTCCTCTCATCTTATTGATTGATTGATTGATTGATTGATTGTTGTTCTGGTGGGTTGAACTCAGGGCCTTGCACATTTTAGGCAAATGCTCGACCACTGGACTGCACCCCAGTCCCTTTTTTTATTGAGACAGAGTCTTGCCAAGTTACGCAGGCTGCCTCTGGCCTCAAACTTGCTATCCTCCCGCCCCAGACTCCTAAATTGCTGGGATTACAGGCATGCAACACGGTGCCCAGCCTCACTCCCTTTATTATTATTATTATTTTGTGATAAGAACATTTAACATAAGATTTACCTTCCTGTCAATTTTTAAGTGTATGATATTGTTAACTATAAGCGCTACGCTGTTCTGTGTTTTGTAACTGAAACTTTGTACCCTTTGACTAGTACCTCCTGTTTCTGCTCCCCATCAGCCCCTGGCAACCACCAGTCTACTCTCGTCTGCACTTTGCCTCTGTGAGTTTAACTGCTTTAGATATCTAAGTGGTGTCATGTAGTATTTGCCCATCTGTGGCTGGTTTCTTCCATTTAGCATATCATATCCTCCAGGTTTAGCTAAGTTGTCACGAATGTGAGGATTTCTTTCTTTTCTAAGGTTGAGTAATATTCCGTTTTATGTATCTACTACAATTTTTTTTGTCCATTTATCCATCACTGGACACTTAGACTGCTTGTACGTCTTGACTGTTGTGAACAATGCTGCAGTGAACATATGGCACACGGTATCGCTTTGAGATCCTAATTTAAATTTCTGTGGATATATACATAGAAGTAGAATTGCTGGATCATATGCTGTTTGTTGTTAAATGCCATCAACTCATAGCAACCCTACGTACAACAGAATGAAACACTTCCTGCCACTGTGCCATGCCCAGTACTGTTAGTGCTTCTCTGCTACTCAGAGGGTTTTCAATGGCTGACTGTTTTGGATAGGCTGCTAGGTCCTTTGCTCATTTTTGTGGTGCTGGGGATTGAACCCAGGCCCTCAGAGTACACAGACCAGCACTCTCCTAACTGAGCTAAACCTCAGGCCCACTGGATCCTACAGTAGTCCTATTTTTAATTTTTTAAGAACCTCCATTCTGTTTTTCCATAATGGCTGCATGAATTTACACTCCCGCATACAGGATATAAGTTACCCTTTCCCCATATCTTGTGAACCATTATCTTTTGTTTCTTTGTTAATTGTCCTTAAGTGCCGTTAAATCGGTGCCCGACTCATAGCAACCCTATGTACAACAGGCGAAACACTATTGTTGTGCTTCTCTGCTATTCATAGGGTTTTCAATGGCAGATTGATTTTTGGGAGTGGCTTGCCAGGTCCTTATCCCAAGCCTACAGCACCTGGTGTTCCCAGGCGGTCTCCTATCCAAGGACTGACCAGGCCTGACCCTGCAATGGTACAATGGTACGACTGCAGGTTCTTTGATAAGAGCCATCCTTAACAGGTGTGAGGTGATATCTCATTGTGATTTTATTTATTCATTCATTTTTGGCAGCCCTGGGGATTGAACTCAGGCCATTGCACATGCTAGGCAAGTGCACTACCACTGAGCTATATATCTCTGCAACCCCTCATTGTGTTTTTGGTTTTTATTCCCCTATGATTAGCAATGTTGAGCATTTTGTTCATATCCATATTAGCCACCTGCAGGTCTTCTCTGGGGAGATGCCTACTCAGGTCCTGCGCTCATTTTTTTCATTGGATTTTTTTTCAATTTTGCTATTGAGTTGTATGAGTTCCTTATGCATTTTGGATATTTCCCCTTTATTAGATATATGATTTGTAAACATTTTCTCCCATTCCATAAGTTGCACATTAATTGGGTTGAATGTTTGCTACGTAGAAGCTTTTCAGTTTGATGTGGCCCCACTTGCCTCTTTTTGCTATTGTTGCTTGTGCTTTTGGTGTCATCTGCAAGAACTCATGGCCAAAGCCAATGTCAGGAAGCTTCCCCTGTGTTTTCTTCTGGGGGTTTTGTGGGTTCACATCTCACATTTCAGTCTCTAACCCACTTGGAGTTGACATTTTTGGTATGGTGTAAGATAAGAACCAAATTTCATTCTTTCCTTGCACGTGGTTATTTGCCTATGTTATTTTTAAGAAGACAGAGGGTAATAAGCATGAAAGGCTAATAACATTATTAAATACTGAAATAAAATATTTGCAAAAGCCTTGCCTTGAAAGCTGGAGAGAAATAACAGTTCAGCAGACATAATACAAGATATAAGATACATTCTTAGCTATAAAAAAGTTCTAACTTTTCTGTTCCCAAAGAAAACATTGCTTCGCCCTGGGCTTGGGTAAGCTTCCCCAAGAACTAGTAGTTTCAAATGCCATCTTGAATCCTGTGAGGATAAGCAGGCTATAACCCTGCGGCCCTGTGGATCATTGAAGTTCATGGGAAGAATCGTCTGTCTTCACTCCTGGACTTCCTAATTCACCTCATCAAAACTTTCCAGTCTCATCATCTACCCTTCGTGGGTATCCTAAATTCTAGAAGCTCTAGCCACTGAAGCCGCCATAAGACTTCCAGAACATTCTATGCCCATTTACACTTCAATGTATTTGTAGTTTGTTCTCTTAGTCCGTTCTCCATTCTCACCAGGGGAACCCCAGCCCCCCAAAGTCTCTAGGTAGGTATTATTAGCTGCCCTAGACAGATGAGGAGGCAGAGGCTAGAGGGCAGGCCCCTTTCCTGGAGTTGGGCACAGTCTCTGTTGGGGAAGTCATGGCTTGCCCAACTCTTTTCTGAGCTTGATGAGGTAAAGAGGATCAACATCGGATGTGGTGCTTCACCCAAGGGACCAAACCTGACTCTGACTAAACTGTGACCCAGCGGCCACTTTTCAGGAAACAGGTGCTGAAGAACACGCTAAGCTGCACTGTGGCTGTGCCACTAGCAAGCCTCGCCACCAAGGGAAGTGTTACCATCAAATGCCCCAGCTCCTCCAATGCATGCCCTATACGCAAAACAAAAATGGCAGATGGCAGATCCGTAGAGTAAGAGAATCTGAAAAGGCCCTAAGTAAAAATGGGCAAGGGCAAATGCTAAGTGTGGGGATGCACACTTGGGAAACAAAATTATAAAGAAATACAGGGAAGTGATTTCTATAAGAGTCAGGAGGGTTAGAGAAGGAGCAGAGACTGGGACAGAGCATGTGGAGGGGCTTCTGAAGACTACAGAATTCTAGTTCTTTCTCTTGCAATAGCAAGCGAGGCACTTGTTCTGTCAGAGTTTTGAGGAGGGGAACTGTGAAGACAAAGAGTGGGATGTGAGGTGAAGAGGCACAGAAGGGAAAGCCTGAGAGAAGAGGGCGCCTGGGTGGTTGGCTGCCAGGCTGGTGCATTAAGGAGCCTCTGCCTTCCTGCGCCAGATGCACGTAGGGCGATTCGGGTTGCCAAGATGCTGTG
The DNA here is from genome assembly GCA_007922755.1 of Pedetes capensis. Classification (NCBI taxonomy): domain Eukaryota; kingdom Metazoa; phylum Chordata; class Mammalia; order Rodentia; family Pedetidae; genus Pedetes; species Pedetes capensis. The sequence goes on along the minus strand of VMDO01021744.1, from coordinate 11,289 downwards.
GGGGTGATCTGTGTGGTTTGCTATGGCTCTGTGGGGTACAGAGTGGTGGTCCTCAGGGTTATAAGGAGGTTGTGGACTGCCTCAAAGTGGTGCTTCAGGCTCCTAACAAATCCACACATGGTCACAACAATGTGCAACTGATACCTGCGCTTCCCTTGGGACATTGTGATTATTAGATGTTTTCTTTAGAGTGATTCTTTTGTTTGGGAGCACATGTTTTTCACTCTATTAAAAACTGAAATAACACTGGTAGTACTATTTCTTACAACTGCATGTGAAGCCACAATTATTTCAATAAAAATTTCAATTAAACTATATAGAGAAAGGACAAATTAAGTTGCTAAGCAACTGAACAAATTGAAGGAAAATATTTAATTCCTGGAAAGCTTACCCATGCTAAAAGAAAATATCATGACCCAAAGTCATACTTAAAGGATGCCAAACCTTTATTAAAAGTCATCGGAGACAGCAGGTCTTGGAGATAACTAATGAAAAGTCCAACAGATCCAGATCTATATTTTAGGGTAAAATGGACTATAAAGAAAAAAACCTGAAAGAAGAGAATCTAAATATTCAGAAGGAGATGAACTGGTTGTGGCTTTATAAGGACTGTTGTTGTTGTTAGGTGCCGTCGAGCTGTGTCCTACTCACAGCGACCCTTAAAGGGTTTTCAATGGCTGATTGTTTTGGGATTGCCTCAGGAGTGAGTTGCCACGTCCTTCTCCCGTTTTTGTGGTGCTGGGAATCGAACTTGGGACCTCAGAGACTGCAGAGTGGCGCTCTACCAACTGGGCTAAATCCCAGCCCTTTATAAGGATAAGGTCTTTAGAATGGAAATGGACATCCATTTGGTTGCTGGTGGTTTTTCCAAATGAAGCATTTGACTAAAGAGTATTTCTTATAGGTTTTTCACCCCGTGGTCAACCTTCACCTGAAAAGGTATCTTCATGGTCACCTCTACTCAGGGTCTCATTAGTCACTGGCTTGCTCCATTATCTCTCCCTTCAATTCAGGATTTTTGCTGCCAGTGGACATCAGGAGACAGATCCTGAGATACGGACCTCCTGGTTCTCCCGCCCCATTGGAAAGCTTCTGTGTGCCATTTTAGGAATGCTTCCTCCTGAGACAGTTTTCTGGCCTTCCTTACCCTGTGGCTCCAGTGAGAAGTGCCCATCCTCTAAGGAGCGCCCCTGATTTCCCTCCCTATACGCCCTCCACATCCTGAAACTCACAGTGAGTTAACATCAGAGTTTGTCCTGTCTTCAAACAAAACTATTTCTAAACATCCGGAACCACAGCACAAGGTCCAAGATGTTTGTGTTTCTCTTCAAAAGCAATTTTGACTCCCCTCTCATGAGTGGCTTAGGAAATTGCTCTTCTGTAAGTGATTAATTCTTTTTCAACTGGAAGCTTTATGCCATTTTGATTCCAGGATAATGTCTTGTAAATACTTGAACTGCTTAAAAGGCAATTGTAAGCATTAAATGGGGCTGGGATTTAGCTCAGTTGGTAGAGCGCTGCGCTGCAGTCTCTGAGGTCCCGAGTTCAATTCCTAGCACCGCAAAAATGGGAGAAGGGCCTGGCAATCTAATCCCGAGGCAATTCCGAAATGGTCAGCCATTGAAAACCCTATGAGGGTCGCTATGAGTCAGATACCGACTCGATGGCACCTAACAACAACAACAATCATTAAATATCACTGTGGTCAGTATTTCCCAACTGTCTTCCTTGGAACATGGGAACAGGTACGTAGCAGGATTTCTTACTGCCAGGAATAGGGCTGGGCTGGGGTTTACCTCTGTTGGTAGAGTGTTGCTCTGTGCTCTCTGAGGCCCTGGGTTCCATCCCAAGCATTGCAAAAATGGGAGAAAGACCTGGCAGCCCACTCTCCAAAACAATCGGCCATTGAAAATCCTGTGAATAGCAGAGAAACACTGACATAGTGCCGAGGATGGCACTGTGTCAGGTAGTGTTTCATTCTATTGTACATAGGGTCAGACCTGACTTGATGTCACCAAACAACAGGAAGAGAGCTGGCAAACCTCATCTGCAGCGTGTGGGTGCCACTCCCCAACTCCTTACTCTCTCCTGCAGCTTTCCTAAAAGTGCCCTCAGATATTAGGAGTACACTTGACCTCAGGGAACTGCTGGCCATTCCCGCCCCACTCCCCAAGCACAGAGGAGGAGACAGAAGGTTGACCAGTTGGAGCGTTAGGCTCTGGTGGTTGAACTGAGCTCGCCATGGCTGAGTCCTGACTTCCAGCTCCCTGGTAGCTCCCTGCAGGCTGCAGAGCTAAATCTCACAAGGCAGTGAATGAAAAAGAAATCCACAGTGGAAAGCTGTATCTCCTGCTATACAGGGCGGCTCTTACTCTAGCTAAATCACCTTGGCATCCACAGTGTAAAAGAGGAGGGAAAAGTCCTGAAGTACTTTGTAGGATGGCCTGAAAGTACAAATCCAGCAAGATGGACTCGTAATCCATGTAATTTTTAAAATCCGTAGCAGCACTTCAGTTGAGAATACTGGGGACATTGAAATTAGATGCACGTACACTTATATGTGCACATACAATTCTGTGCCCCTTGCCGGCTTGTGCCTACATGTTCTGGAACACTCACGGGTAGATATTAATGCTCTGGTATTCTGTTACTCTTAAAGTAATTATGGTATATGGGAAATTGGCTCAATGGAGGCTCTGGTCAGTTCGGTCAAGAACACACGTGTGACTACTTGTTACTTTTGGTAAATGTCCCAGCTGGAATTTTGTTACTCCTCCTGGAGAGGTTAAACATTCCAGCTCAACCACACTGCTGTTTGCTTCCTGGGGCCTTTACTTGGACAGCTTGATCTTTGGGAATTCTTTTTTTTTTTTTTTTTTTTTTTTTTTGCTGTACTGGGTATTGAACCCAGGGCCTTGTGCCTACATGCTCTGCAAGTGCTGGACCACTGAGCCATACCCCCAGCCCATTTTTTTTACTTTTCTGAGATAGGGTTTCGCTAAGTTACGCAGACTGCCTCTGGTCTTGAACTTGTGATCCTCCTGCCTCCACCTCCCGAGCTGCTGGGACTATAGGCATGCGCCACTGTGCCCAGCTCGATCTTTGGGAATCTTGAGTCTTGCTTCGTGTTGACTGCCGTGTGGATGTGCTATGCGGAGGCTGTGGTCCAGCCACCTGGAGCCCCCTGAGCCTCCCAGAGATGGTGTCATAAGGAACCCCCAGAGCGAGGCTGTTTAATGCTAAACTGAGGAAGACCGTCAATCTCCCATACTCCGAGAGACAAAGAAACTCTTCCCTGGGGAGGGGAGGAGCGGAGAGGCCATGTGTCGACAACTACACATCAGGGTTCCCTAGCAGGCAAGTAGGATGCGGTTTAACACTTTCATGGTCTCAATTTAGACGTGAGAGAGATGAAATGATTTGAGCCCAGCCATCAGCCAGGAAGTGACGGCACAGGGCTCCAGCTTTGCTGGATGCCACCCCTGTGCTGCCCAGACGAGCTGCCCTGTAACCAGCTAACACCTCACCAGCCAGGGCTCTGGCCAGGTGGCAGTAAGGAAGGACCCACAGGGGGCGTGGGACAGGCTGAAAACGAAGGAAGGCAAATGTTTTCCTATTCATGCTGAAACAAATTACTATAAAGTCAGTGGCATGAAGCAATAGAAATGTATTATCTGGCAGTTGTGAGAGTTGTGGAGTCTGGAGTGAGTTTCACTGGGGTAAAGTATTGGTAGGGCTGTGATCCTATACGGAGATCCTTGGGGAGATCCATTTCCTTGCCTTCCCCCGCTTCCAGAACTACCTTTCTTCCACTCCTTGGCTTATACCCTTTCCCACATCATCAAAGTCAGCAGAAGCTGGGCCACGCGGCACATGCCGGAGCTCCCAGCACTTGGGAGGCTGAGGCAAGAGGATCGTGAGTTCAAAGCCTGAGGCAGCCTGTGCAATTTAGTGAGACCCTGTCTCAGAATAAAAAATAAAAAAGGGGTCAGGGTGCGGTTCAGTGGTGGGGCACTTGCCTGGCATGGATGAGGTGCTTTGTTCAATCTCCCCAAGTACTGGAAAATAAAAAAAGCTGGCAGAGTAGCATCTTCAAATCTCTCTCTTATTCCAACCCTTCCGCCTTCCTCGCCTACTTGCAAGGACTTTGTGATTACAGTGGACTCCCCTGGATATTCTAGGATAATCTTTCCACCACAAGGTCTTCTCTGGGAACCTGGATCTGCAACTTTAATCTCCTCTCACCATGCAACCTTACATGATCACAGGTTCTGGAGAATAATAACGGCCTCACCGGGAGACCATTTCTCTGTCTACCACAGAGGGTGTCTGTCTTCCTTGTCATTTTACTTGTGGCTGGCTGATGGTGACACGCCACATTCCCCACTCTGGAGAGTGTATTGACTCCTGGCTTCCACTTGACTAAGCAACTATGTGAAAGTCCAGAAAGAAGACTCTAGGACCATCCTAGGAGGTGGGGGGAAGGGGGCCTGCAGCTCCAGGCCACAGATACCCAGCTTCTCAGCAAGTATTCTGAGCTTGTGCTCAGTGATCTCACAGGAGCCAGCGACAACCAAGAGATCTTGGAAAATGCAAGGCTCCTAGACACATGTGCAATTGCTACTCGTCAAAACTCATTTACACTACCAGGCCAAGGCCAAGGGCACGAATGGACCTTCGGGACAGATTACTGGCTGAACTCTTGATTTATTTCTCTCTGAAAGATCAACTTTATTGAGCCTGACTCCACTGGGATAGACACGGGAGAAAGCCATGGGGCATTTTATGTATCATTTTATGTATCATGAGAGGGAAGCTGGCCTGCAGTTGTACCACTGTGGCGTCCAATCTCGTCAGATCTCAGAAGCTAAGCAGGGTCAGGCCTGGTTAGTACTTGGATGGGAGACCACCTGGGAACACCAGGTGCTGTGGGTTTGGGAGAAGGACCCAGCAACCCACTCCTCAAAAAACAATCAGCCATTGAAAACCCTATGAATAGCAGAGAAGCATGACAATAGTGTTTCCCCTGTTGTATGTAGGGTGGCTATGAGTTGGACACCAACTCCAAGACAGCTAACAACAGCAAGAAGGGCAGATTTTGGCTCAGCATAAAGGACTTTTGAACAATCAGAGCTATCAGGGTTGAAGATGCTGCCTCGCAAGGAAGTCAGCTCTATGACTCTGTTTAGGCTCAGGGAAGGGGGAGAACATGGTTCAAAAATCCCAAAAAGGGTTCTGGACTCAGTACCCAAACTGGAAGGAACTAACTGCGGGAACTGTCTTGATTGTCCAAAGTTAGTGCTAGTACTTTCACATGGATCTTGTTTTTATTCCCAGGGCTAGGGTTTAGCTCAGTTGGTAGAGGGCTGCTCTGTGCTCTGTGAGGCCCTGGGTTCAGTCCCAACCACTGAAAAAATGGGAGAAGGACCTGGCAGCCCACTCCAGAACAACCTGCCATTGAAAACCCTATGAATAGCAGAAAACCACCACCAGTGCCGGGCATGGCACAGTGACGGGAGTGTTTTGTTCTGTGGTACATAGGGTCGCTATTCGATGGCACCTAGCCACAACAAGACCTCAGCAAAAGTGACAGTATTAGTGCCACATTAAGGATTACTGAACAGGGGTGACACACAGAAATCTGCCCCAGATAGCACAACTCCTCCTCAAGTGCACAGCAAGGGTCTTTTCCTAGCCACACGCCCGCCTCTCTGGTTGAGGGTGAAGCCTGGATGGCCTTGGCTTCCTTCTCAGCTCACTGATTTTATGACATGACTTTGAGTGGAGGCAAGGAAGTCAGGTTTAGTTGGCATATGGAGGCAGCTCTATGACATTATCTCATGGAATCCTCTCACTCTCTCCATTACCCTCACTTTATGTGTGAAGAGCCTGCAGCGGTAGCTCTGTGGCATCCGATCCCGTCAGATCTCGGAAGCTAAGCAGGGTCGGGCCTGGTTAGTACCTGGATGGGAGACCACCTGGGAACACCAGAAGCTGTAGGCTTGGGAGAAGGACCTGGCAACCCCCTCCCAAAAATCAATCTGCCATTGAAAACCCTATGAACAGCAGAGAAGCACTGACAATAGTGTTTCCCCTG
>VMDO01021743.1:0-34821 GCA_007922755.1 Pedetes capensis | reverse complement strand
CGTGCTGGACCTCAGTCACGATGAGAACGACGGTTTTGGGGTTCTCACTCATTTTGTTCAGCTTTTCCAAGGAATGATTTTGGGGAATCATCATCGATCCAAGCACACTGGAAGACGCCACAAGTTGAAAATGGCACGCTGGGTAGTGGTGGAGCTGAGGACCTCTGGGACATTCAGCAGCCAAGGGAATCCAGGGCCACACTGCCCTGCACTAGGAACTCACCATCTGCACTAGGGGCAGAACTGGGTAGGATGTCATTGCACCATGTACACGGAGGTCTTTTCAGCTCCACCAGACCCTAAAGATCAAGTCTGCGCCTTGGGAACACTAACGGCTTACCATCCTCAGAGATCCACTGGCAGGGGATGCAGCTCCAGGTCACATGGTGGGAGCCACTCCCACGAGACTCAGTGCCTGGGCACAGGTAACCCAATGAGTTCCAGCAAAGTGGATGGTACAGCTTCCATGACAACTGCCCCTGCGAAGTGAACACAAACCAAAGGCGCATTGAGAAGAAGACGCAGGCCCAAGAGGAGAGACCTTCAGTTCCATGCTTTCCATAGGCTCACCCTGCCATCTGCCTCACCCTCATCTCTGGGTCTCACAAGGGGGGCCATGTGTAACAGGGTGTAGGATGTGTTTTGTCTGGGGGCACATACAGTGCATATGGGGTTGTCTGGGTCATGCCAGTGTCACCCTCCCAGTGGTCTGCTGAGTATCTGAGCACCTCCCTTGGCAGTCATAGTAACCAGCTACTGGGACCCATGCCCAGCAATCCAACATCTGCAAACCAAGCACCAGCCATCCAGCTAAGGTAAAAGGAGGACATTAACATTCTGGGGACACTGAGCAGCCTGCCAGGTCCCCTTAGGCAAAGTCTGCTTATCCTCAACACATCCCACTCCGCTTGTGCACACACCTCCTCTAGGGGAGCCTGACTGTCCACAACCAGAGAAAGACTCGAGAGTGTCTCTAGGAGGTAGCCTTCCCTCCAGCTGATGGGTGGCTATAAACAAGAATATCCACCTGCTCTCTGCCACCATGTCTCCATGAAAGAGTGGCCAAAGGCCATGAGCAGAAGGCTGGCCTTTTGTACAGAGGGCATTTCATCCTCACTTGAGACAGGGGACCCTGGCTGACCCAAAACGGACACCTGCCTGGCTTCTTGCAAGGCCAGGAGGATCCTCAGGCCTAATAGTGGGGGACCAAGGTGGGAAATCTCCACCACTCTCCTGTCCTCCATCACACACACACACACACACACACACACACACACACACACACACACACACACGCCCTTTCTCTGCCTTCTTCTGAGCAAACTGCCCCAGGAGGCAACATTTCACCTAGCAATCCTCCAGCACCTGCATGCCAGGAACACTAAACACACCTCAGCAACCATGGACCTGAGGCTCCCAAGCACACTGCCCCACATCCACGGTGTGTGTCCTCAGCACCGTAGCCACTCCTTGCCAGGCTGGACCAGAGCCACCATGGCACAGGCAGAACCCAGCATCCACACTAATGGGAACAGGACAGGAAGAAGCACGTCCAGCAACAGAATCACACTCAAACCTTGCTAGACTGGTGCCCACAGCCTGAGCCCTTGGGTCACAACCCAGTATCCATGGGATTAACCCCGGCCTCCTTGGGGGATCGCTCACAACTCTGATGCCTCCCTTGCTGGCAGTACTGATGGACTCGAGCCCTCCATTGCCATGTGCTCAACCAAGAAGCTCTGCAGGGTTTGCACCAAAAGAACCAGGTAATAATGGCGCTACAGGTGTAAATGGAAGGCAGGCTTCCAGGAAATACCCACCCAACCCTCAGAGCAATATCAGCCCAAACACTGGGGGCCCTCCAATGCAACCTTCACTCAACTCAAGGGACAAACACCAAGACAAGACTCAAGGACATGGGCACTCTCCACACTCAACTCCTGAGAACATGCACACTCATGTCCACAGTTCGCCCTTCTCCAGTGTCCTCAAGAAAATGAGGACAGTGCCCTGTGCTAAACCTGCTGCCACCTGAAGGAGCCTCAGCTCTCTGGCATCAACCTGTTTCTACACCCTACACTACACAGCCAGCAGAAAAGGGGAACCGACAGTCTCATCAGACAGGAGATGTCCCTAACATGACATCATGGAAGGAGCAAGAGAAGGGAACAGATGTACAAGGAAGTGGAACTGGAAGCAGAAGTGGATGTGGTGGTTGAAGTAGAAGTAGATGTGGAAATGCTGCCTCACTGCTAACCTCCCTCTGGGGTACAACGTGCCGGACCTCAGTCACGATGAGAACGACGGTTTTGGGGTTCTCACTCATTTTGTTCAGATTTCCAAGGAATGATTTTGGGAAATCATCATTGATCCAAGCACCCTGGAAGATGCCACAAGTTCAACATGGCACGCTGGGTAGTGGTGGATCTGAGGACGTTGGGACATTCAGCAACCAAGGGAATCCAGGGCCGTGCAGCCCAGGACCAGAAACCCACCATCCGTACTAGGAGCAGAACATGGTAGGACGTCACTGGTCCCTGGACACGGAGGTCTTTTCAGTACCACCAGACCCTAAAGACCAGGTCTTAGTCTCGGGCACACTAATGGCTTACCATCCTCGGAGATCCACTGGCAGGGGTCACACCAACTGTGGGCGTCCCTCCCACATGACTCAGTGCCTAAGCACAGGTGGCCCAATGAGGTTCTACATAGCCCATGGCATGGCCTCCACAGAAACCGCCCCTGGGAAGTGAACACAAAACAAAGGAGGGCTTGAGAAGAGGACCCTGGCCCAAGAAGTCATTGCTTCAATGCCGTGCTTTCCTTAGGCTCACCTGCCCTCTGCCTCACCCTCATCTCTGGTTCTCATAAAGTGGGCCATGTATATCAGGGCTTTCGGACATGTTTGTCTAGAGGGACATGTGATGCATGTGGGGTGTCTGGGTATTCCTGTGTCCCCATCCCAGGGGCCCAGCAGAGCCCTGAGCACCTCCCAGGGCAATCACTGCAATGAGCTCCAAGGCGCCATACCCAACAATCCTGCCTCTGCACACCTAGGATCAGGCAGCCATCTAAGGGACAAGGATGATATTAACCTTCTGGGGAATCTGACAGGCTGACAGGCGCCATGGGCAACCTCACATCTCCTCAACACACCCCACATTGCTTGTGCGTACAATTGCTCTTGGAGAGCCTGAAGGGCCATGACTGCAAAAAGACTCTTGAGGCTTTACAGGAGACAGCCCCCCTTGCAGTTGGCAGGCGGCCACCAGCAAGAACATCAACCCATTATCGGTCGCCATGTTGCCATGAGACAGTGGTCACTGGTCATGAGTATGGGGCTGACCCATTGACACTGGATATTTCCTCCTCTCACCTGAGGAAAAAGACCCTGGCTGGACCAAAGGGGACACCCAGATGGCCGGCTGAATGGCCAAGACAACCTTCAGACATAACAGCAGAGGGCTGAGGTGGGAAATCTCCCCCACTGCCCTGGTCTCCCTCACATAAACATGCCTTCACTGCCTCCCCTCTGTGCACACTGCCATGGGAGGGGACATTTCTCCTGATGACCCTCTTACACCTGACACAGGGTCATGAAACCCCTCCTGAACAATTGAGGCCCATGGCTCCCAAGGACATTGTCCCAAGTCCACTGTGTGTATGACCTCAACATCTTAACCACTCCCTGCCATGCTGGGACTAGCGCCACCCAAGCACAGATGGAACTGTCCACCCAATGCGACATGGACAGGACATGAGAAACCACCTCCAACAATAGGAGAACAATACCCAACCCCTGCCGGACTGGAGTCCATGGCTTGGGTCATTGGGTGGCAATCAAGATCTCATGGAGTCAACCAAGGACCCCTTGGGTCAAAGCTCACAACCCTGATGCCTCTGGTTGGGCCCACATTCGCCACTTTCTCAACAAAGGAGCTCTGCACAGTATGCGCCACAGGAGCTGGTGAAGAACCACACTGCAGGTGTCAGCATTGTCTGCAGACTTCCATGAAACACACACCCCACCCTTAAGGCAACCACAGCCAAACCCTCGGGGTAGCTAAATGCAACCCTCACCCAACTCCAGGGAGACACAACTAGACAAGACTCAAGGACACGGGCACTCCCCACACACAACTCACACGGTGATGCAAACGCCTGCCTAGGGGCTCGCCCTTCTCTGGTCTTCTTGGGAAAGTGAGGAGCATGCCCTGTGCCAAGCCTGCTGACACTTGTATGAGCCTCAGGCACTCGGGTGCCCACCTGTTCCTACAGCACACATCCCTGCCACCAAGGCTGCAGGGTCATCTCATACGAACCTTTCAAGAACAACAACAAGAACTGCACAACCACTGCACAATCAGCAGAGAAAATGTGATCTACAGTCCTTCCTGATGGGAGACTTCCCTAATGTGATGCCCTGGGAGGTGCAAGAGAAGGGAGTGGGTGGACAGGGAAGTGCAAGTAGAAGTGGTGGGGGCAGTAAACTATTAATAGAAGTGGAAGGGGAGCCTGACTGCTAAGCTCTCTGTGGGGTACAACGAGCTGGACCTCAGTCACGATGAGAACGACGGTTTTGGGAGTTGTCACTCATTTTGTTCAGCTCCAAGGAATGTTTTTTGGGGCATCATCATCGATCCAAGCACATTGGAAGACACTGCAAGTTGAACATCACATTCTGGGTACTGGAGGAGCTGAGGACCTCCAAGACCTAAAGCCCCTGGGAAAATCCAGAGTTGCGCCACCCAGCAAGAGGATCCCACCATGCACTGTAAGAGCACACCATGGAAGGACTCTACTGGGCAGCAGAAATGGAGGTCCTTCATCTCTCCCAGTCCCTAGGGACAGTGCTTGAAGCCATGGCAAATTAATGCTTACCATACTCAGAGATCCACAGGTAGGAGACTCCTTCCCAGCCCACACAGCCTGCACCACTCCAAAGGGCTTCTGGTCTTTAGGGACATGGGCAATGTTTTGCCCAGCTCAAGGCCTGGCTCCCAAGGCAGCTGGCCCTGCAGAGAGTGCAGAAAAACGATGCATGCTTGAGTAAAGGAAAGAAGCACACAGATCACCGTGGCTGGCTCATGGGGGTCATCTTGCTCTAGCTTTTTCCCTCAGCTCATGGTGTTTGTCATTTGTGAGAGCACTCTTGGAAGACTGTTCTCCAGTAGAGTGCGTGGTGCACCTTGGTGTCTGCGGGTCATGCACTGTGGTTGCTCCCTGAGACCTAGTCAGTCCCTCAGCCCACTGAGATCATGTCTTTGTAATCAAGCCTTTTCTTGGACCTTACCCATCATATCGGAGATGGGCCTGGGAAAAGAAGTCACCTCCAACAAAGGGGGAACCAGAGATAAGCCAATGGGCAGCTGTGCTCCTGGCTCTGCCTCTTGGATTTCCACTATGGGTCACACAATTCTGGGCCATAGAGGGGTTGCATGGAAAAGCACAAGGGCCTGAAGCCTACATTTGTGAGTATTTGAACTGTTCTCCTTGGTGACCCGATCCTGCAAGAAGTACCAGGCAATAGGGGATACAGACACAGGAGCACCAACAGCTCCAGCAGGGAAGGCCCAACTTTGGTACAAAACACACAGAAAATGTGGGCAACAACAGTAGCACCGTTGTGCACCTGGGGTGTAACATTTACATCGGGAGCATAAGGGCTACCAAGAGAAACCCGGGGGAGACAGACACCCAGTCATCACCCACTATGACCCATTTGGCCAGCCAGCCCCATGGAAGCCAGGAGCACCAACTTCTATCGATGGATCAAGGGCAGCAGAGAAAAAACCAAAGCACTCAGGTGAACCCACCACGTACAGTTCCCCTCAGCCTCTCTATACCCTTGTGTAGGGCTGGGTCACCTGCCATGGGCTAAGGACATGAAGGCCACTGGAAAGCGGCAGCTCATGTCTTTGTGGCTGAGAATGGCACTGAGAGGGAGCATGGTGAGTCAATGTGGGAGCATCTCGCGAACACTGCACAAAGGCAGATTTGCAGCTGGCCAGGTCACCTGCTAGTGCTCCTTGCAGTTACCTATCTGCCCTGAAAACTGGAACAGAACTTTCTGTTATGAGCTTGCCCACCTGGCCCCACGTTCAACATCACACCCCACGAGGGGCAACCTATGATTCTCAACCATATCATAAGGCTGAGGGATGGGAGGTCACTGAGCTTGGTTAACCTTGAGACTCTGCCTCTCCCAATGTACACATGCCTGCTTGACTGACCACCATGCCATCTAGCATTGGGAGACCATTCAACCAAGACCTTCCCTAGCCCTGTGCCTTCAACTGAGCCTCCAAAGGATCCAATGGACCCTTGTGCTCTCAAGCTTCCCAGTGCTGACGCCATGAGTGGTGAGGGGAATGCGAGTGTTTGGAAGTGGCCTCTGGCCCTGACTGTCCCTGTGTGATGCAACATGCTGGACCTCAGTCACGATGAGAACGACGGTTTTGGGAGTTGTCACTCATTTTGTTCAGCTCCAAGGAATGTTTTTTGGGGCATCATCATCGATCCAAGCACATTCAAAGACTCTACAAGGTAAACATCGCATTCTGGGTACCGGAGGAGCTGAGGACCTCCAAGACCTAAAGCCCCTGGGAAAATCCAGGGTTGCACCACCCGGCAAGAGGATCCCACCATGCACTATAAGAGTGCACCATGGAAGGACTCTACTGGGCAGCAGAAATGGAGGTCCTTCATCTCTCCCAGTCCCTAGGGACAATGTTTGAAGCCATGGCAAATTAATGCTTACCGTACTCAGAGATCCACAGGTAGGAGACTCCTTCACAGCCCAAACAGCCTGCTCCACTCCCAAGAGCCACTGGTCTTTAGGTACATGGGCAATGTTCTGCCCAGCTCAAGGCCTGGCTCCCAAGGCAGCTGCCCCTGCAGGGAGTGCAGAAAAACGATGCATGCTTGAGTAGAGGAAAGAAGCATGCAGGCCACCATGGCTGGTTCATGGGGGTCATCTTGCCCTAGCTTTTTCCCTCAGTTTGTGGTGTTTGTCATCTGAGGGAGGACTCTAGGAAGACTGTTCTCCAGTAGAGTGCATGGTGTACCTTGTTGTCTGTGGGTGTTGCCCTGTGGTTGCTCTTGAGACCTAGTCAGTCCCTAAGCACCTGTGAGGTCAAGTCTTCAATCAAGCCTTTTCTTGGACCTCACCCACCACATTGGAGACAGGGTTAGAAGTCACCTTCAACAAAAGGGGAACCAGAGGTAGGCCAATGGGTAGCTGTGCTCCTGGCTCTGCCCCTGGGTCACACAATTCTGGGCCACAGAGGGGTTCCATGTACTAGCACAAGGCCCTGAATGTTACATTTGTAAGCATTTGAACTGCACCCCAGTTCTCCCTGATGATCCAATCCTGAAAGAAATACCAGGCAATGGGGGAAACAGACTTGGGAGCAACTGCACCAACAGCTCCAGTGGGGTTTGTTGCAATACACAGAGTGAATGTCGACAAGACTAGCACTGTCCTGTGCCTGGGGTATGACCTTTACATCAGGAGCATAAGGGCCACCAAGGGAAACCCTGGGGAGATAGATAACCAGTCGTCACCCACTATGACCCAGTTGGCCAGCCAGCCTCATTCAAGCCAGGAGCATGTACTTCCATGGATGTATCAAGAACAGTAAGAAAAAAAAAAAAAACTAAGGGGAATCCACCAGGTATGCTTCCCCTAGCCTCTCTGCACCCTTGTATCAGGCTGGGTTACCTGCCATGGGTTCAGGGCATGAAGGCTACTGGACAGCACCAGCTGACTTCTTTGTGGCTGAGGATAGCACCAAGAGGGAGCATGGTGCATCACCGAGAGAACATCTGGTGAACCCTGCACAAAGGCAGGTTTACTACTGGCCAGGTCACCTGCTCGTGTTCCTTGCAATTACCTGTCTGCCCTCAACACCAGAACACAACCTTCTGCCATGAGCTCATCTGCCGGGCCCCACGTTCAACATCACACACCACAAGGGGCAATCTACGATGCTCAATCGTATCATAAGAGTGAGGGATGGGAGGTCATTGAGCTTGGTCAACCTGGACACTCTCCCTCTCCCAATGTACACATGCCCACTTGACTGACCACCATGCCATCTATCATTGGGACAACATTCAAGCAAGACCTGGCCTAGCCCTGTGCCTTCAATTGAGCCTCCAAAGGATCCGATGGACCCTTCCGGATACAGCCTACCCAATGCTGACACTGTGGGTGTTGAGGGGAACATGAGTGTGTGGAAGCAGTTGCTGGCCCTGACTGTCCCTGCATGAGGCAACGTGCTGGACCTCAGTCACGATGAGAACGACGGTTTTGGGGTTCTCACTCATTTTGTTCAGCTTTTCCAAGGAATGATTTTGGGGAATCATCATTGATCCCAGCACAGTGGAAGATGCCACAAGTTGAACATGGCACGTTGGGTATTGGTGGAGCTGAGGACCTCCGGGACATTCAGCAGCCAAGGGAATCCAGGGCCATACTGCTCTGCACCAGGAACCCACCATCCGCACTAGGAGCAGAACTGGGTAGGATGTCATTGCCCCATGTACATGGAGGTCTTTTCAGTTCCACCAGACCCTAAAGATCAAGCCTGCACCTTGGCCACTCTAATGGCTTACCGTCCTCAGAGATCCACTGTCAGGGGTCACACATACTGCGTGCATCCATCCCACATGACTCAGTGCCTGAGCAATGGTTGCCCGACGAGATTCTGCACAGGCCATGGCATGGCCTCCACAGCATCTGCCCCTGAGAAGTGAACACAAAACAAAGGCATGCTTGAGAAGAGGACCCTGGCCCAAGACATCACTCCCTCAATGCCGTGCTTTCCTTAGGTTCACCTGCCCTCTTCCTCGCCCTCATCTCTTGTTCTTATTAGGTGGGCCATGTATATCAGGACTTTGGGACGTGTTTTGTCTGGAGGAACATGTGGGACATGTGTGGATGTCTGGGTCATTCCTGGTCATCACCATCCTCAGGGCCCAGCTGAGTCCATGAGCACCTCCCAGGGCAGCCATTGCAACCAGCTCCTAGTCCCTATCCCTGGAAATCCTACCTCTACACAACTAGGAATAGGCAGCCATCTAAGAGATGAGGATGACATTAATCTTCTGGGGACTCTGACAGGCTGACAGGTGCCCAAGGCAACCCTGCATATCCTCAACACACCCCACATTGCTTGTGCCTGCACTCGCTCTTGGAGAACCTGAATGGCTATGACCACAAAGACTCTTGCAACTTTACAGGAGACAGCCCCCCTTGCAGATGGCAGGTGGTCGCTGGCAAGAACATCAACCCATTATCAGTCACCATGTTGCCATGGGACAATGATCACAGGTCATGAGTATGGGGCTGACCCTAGTGACACTGGGTATTTCTTCCTCTCACCTGAGAGTGGACTGTGGGTGGCCCAAAGGGGACATCCAGCTGCCGGGCTGTGTGGCCAGGAGGACCCTCAGGCCTAACAGCAGAGGGCTAAGGTGGGAAATATCCCCTGCTGTCCTGGTCTCCCTCACACACATGCGCCTTCGCTGCCTCACCTCTGTGCACACTGCCATGGGCGGGGATATTTCATCTAATGAACCCCCTACACCTGATGCCAGGAATATGAACCCCACCTCCACAACTAAGGCCCAAGGCTCCCAAAGACACTGCCCCAAGCCCACTATGTGTGTGACCTCGACACCATAGCCACTCCCTGCCAAGCTGGGCCTAGAGCCACCCAAGCACAGACGGAACTCTCCATCCAATGAGACATGCACAGGACAGGGGAAAGCACCTCCAACAACAGGAGAACACCACCCAATCCCTGGCAGACTGGAGTCCACGGCTTGGGTCCTTTGGTCACAACCAAGCTCTCCTGTGGTCAGCCAAAGTCCCCTAGGGTCAATACTCACAACTCTGTCATCTCTGGCTGCCAGCAGCACAGGTGGAGTTGGGTCCATATTAGCCACTCACTTAACAAAGGAGTTTTGCACCGTATGCAAAATAGGAGCTGGGGAACACCCTCACTGCAGGTGTCTGCGTGGAAGGCAGGCTTCCCTGACACACCCGCCCCACCCTCAGGGCAACATCAGCCAAACACTCGGGGCAGCTAAATGCAACCGTCACCTAACTTCAGAGAGAGACACCAAGGCAAGACTCAAGGCCATGGGTAATCTCCACACGGAGCTCGCAGGGAGAGGCAAACACCTGCCTATGGGCTCATCCTTCTCAGGTCTCCTTGGGAAAGTGATCAGTGTGCCCTTTCCAAGCCTGCTGACATCTGTATGAGCCTCGGCCTCTCTGGCGCCCACCTGTGCCTACAGCACAGCACACACCCCTGCCCTGGGGTCACCAGGTCATCCAACATGAACCTTTCAAGAACAAGACCTGCCCAACCACTGCACACAAAGTAGAGAAAATGTGATCTGCCAGGCCCTCCCGATGGGAGACTTCCCTAATGATGCCCTGGGAGGTGCAAGAGAAGGGAGTGTGTGGATGGGAAAGTGCAAATGGAAGTAGATGTGAGGTGGAAGTGGCAGTGCCAGTGGAAGTGGCATTAGGTGTGGAACTGGAGCCTGACTGCTAAACTCTCTGAGAACACAATGTGCTGGACCTCAGTCACGATGAGAACGACGGTTTTGGGGTTCTCACTCATTTTGTTCAGCTCCAAGGAATGTTTTTTGGGGCATCATCATCGATCCAAGCACATTTGAAGACACTACAAGGTGAACATCGCATGCTGGGCAGTGGGGAAGCTGACGACCTCCAAGACCTTCAGCCCCTGTGAGAATCCAGGGATGCAGCACCCAGCAAGAGGATCCCACCATGCACGTAGCAGTGCACCACGGAGGGACAATACCATGCAGCACAAACAGAAGTCCTTCATCTCCCCCAGACCCTAAAGACAATGTTTGAACCTGTGGCAAAGTAATGCTTACCATCCTCAGAAATCCACAAGTAGGAGACTCCTTCCCAGCCAACACAGCCTGCTCCACTCTCATGGGCTCTGGTCTTCAGGAAATTGGGGCAACTTTCTGCCCAGATCAAGACTTGGCTCTCAAGGCAGCTGCCCCTGTAGAGAGTGCAGAAATACGGCACACACTTGAGTGAAAGGAACAAGGCACAGAAGCCACCGTGGCTGGCTCACGTGGGCCTTCTCACCCTAGCTTTTTACCTCAGCTCTGTTTTTCATCTGTAGGTGTTTGTCATCTGTAGGTGAACTCTAAGAAGACTGCTGTCCAGTACAGTGCATGGTGTACCTTGGTGTCTGTGGGTATAGCCCTGTAGTCGCTCCCTGAGGCCTAGTCAGTCCCTCAGCACCTTTGAAGGCAAGTCTTTGCAATCAAGCATTTTCACTGCCTCATGTTCCACTGCTGGGGACCAAGATGGGCAAAGAGGGCATTTCCAATAAAAAGGAACTAGATGTAGGCCCATGAGGAGCTGTGCCCCTGCATTTGCCCCTTGGACACCTCCAAGGGTCACATACATCTTGTCCACTGAGAGGGTTGCGTGATGAATGCAAAGGCCCTGAAGTCTACATGCATCAGCACTGGCACTGGATCTCAGCTGTCCTTCACCACCTGCTCAGAAAAGGAGCCTAGGCACTCAGGACCCACACAAGGGAGCAATTGCACTGTCAGCTCCATGGGGGAAGGCCATCATTTGACACAAAACATGCAGCAAATGTGGCCAACAACACTAGCACCATCGTGTGCCTGGGTGCAACCTTGACCACAGGAGCTTAAGGGCCATCAAGGGAAGCCTTGAGTAGATGGACGCCCAGTCATCACTCAGTATGACCCATTTGGCCAGCCCGCCCCATGCAAGCCAGGACCGTGTAGTGCTAGGGAAGGATCATGAAGAACAAACAAAAAAAAAGCACATGGGGGAACCCACCACATACAGGTCCCCTCAGCCTCTCCACACCCTCCTGTGCTGCTGGGTCACCCACCATGGACTCAGGACATGAAGGCCACATGACAGTGGAAGCTCACTTCTTCGTGGGTGAAGATGGCTCCGACAGGGAGCTTACTGGGTCAACATAGGAGCGTTTGGTGAACAGTGCACAAATGCAGGTTTGCAGCTGGCCAAGCCACCTGCTTGTGTCCCTTGCAATGCCCTATCTTCCCTCAACACCAGACAGAAACTTCTGCCATGAGCTCACCCACCTGGCCCCACAATCAACATCACACCCCACGAGGGGCAACCTATGAAGTTCAACTATACCATAAGGTGGAGGGATGGGAGTTCGCCGAGCTTGGTCAACCTGGACACTCATCAGCTTTCGCTGCACACACACCAACTTTGGCAATCACCATGACATCTCCTATTGAGGGTCCTTCAATGGAGACCTGGCCTAGCCCTGTTCACTCAACTGAGCAACCAAAGGATCCAAGCGGCCTTCTGGCCATAGCCTTCCCAGTGCTGATGCCTTGAGTGGTGAGTGGAATGTGAGTGTGTGAAAGCAGCTCCTGGCCCTGACTGTCCCTGTGTGGCTCAATGTGCTAGACCTCAGTCACGATGAGAACGACGGTTTTGGGGTTCTCACTCATTTTGTTCAGCTTTTCCAAGGAATGATTTTGGGGCATCATCATCGATCCAAGCACAGTGGAAGATGCTGCAAGTTGAACATGGCACACTGGGTAGTGGTGGAGCTGAGGACCTCCAAGACATTCAGCCCCTGGAAAAATCCAGGGATGCCCTACACAACAAGAGGATCCCACCGTGCGCTGTAGGAGCACACCAAGGTAGGACTCTACTGGGAGGCAGAAACGGAGGTCTTTCATCTCTCCCAGACCCTAAAGACAATGTTGAGCCTGTGGCAAAGTAATGCTTACCATCCTCAGAGATCCACAGCCAGGAGACTCCATCCCAGCCCACAACACTTTCCCAGCTTGCTCCACTCCCACAGGCCTCTGGTCTTCAGGAAATGCGGGCAACTTTCTGCCTAGCTCAAGGCGTGGCTCCCAAGGCAGCTGCCCCTGCAGAGAGTGCAGAAATACGACGCATGCTTCACTAAAAGGAAGGAGGTAGGAAGACCACCAATGCTGGCTCACGTGGGCCTTCTCACCCTAGCTTTTTCCCTCAGCTCTGTTTTTGTCATTTGTAGGTGTTTGTCCTCTGTAGGAGTACTCTAAGAAGACTGCTGCCCAGTATACTGCATGGTGTTCTTTGGTGTCTGTGGGTCTTGTCCTGTGGTCGCTCCATAAGGTCTAGTCAGTCCCTCAGCATCTCTGAGGTCAAGGATTTGCAATAAAGCCTTTCTCTGGCATCATGTTGCACTGCCGGGGACCAGGCTGGGTAAAGGGGGCACAACCAACAAAAAGGGAACTAGATGGAGGCCCATGGGGTGCTGTGCTCCCGCCTTTGTCCCTTGGACACATCCAAGGGTCACAAACTTCTTGTCCACTGAGAGGGTTGCGTAGATGAAAGGAAAGGCCCCGAAGTCTACATGCGTCAGCACTGGCACTGCATCTCAACTGTCCTTCACCACCTGCTCAGGAAAGGAGCTCTAGGGACTCAGGACCCAGACTAGGGAGCCACTGCACTGCCAGCCCCAGTGGGGAAATCTATCCTTTGACACAAAACCCAAAGCAAATGTGGGCAACAACACTAGCACCTTTGTCTGCCTGGGCACAATCTTAACCACAGGAGCATCAGGGCCACCAAGGGAAGGCTTGGGGTGATGGACACCCAATCATCACTCAGTATGACCCATTAGACAAGCCAGCCCCATTCAAGCCAGGAGTGTGTAGTGTTAGGGAAGCATTGAGAAGAACAAAGAAAGCAAAGCTCTCAGGGGAACCCACCATCTACAGCTCCCCTCAGCCTCACAACACACTCGTGTGCTGCTGGGTCACCCACCATGGACTCAGGACATGAAGGCCTCATGACAGTGGAAGCTCACTTCTTCTCGGGTGAAGGTGGCCCCAACAGGGGGCTTAGTGGTTCAACATGGGAGCGTTTGGTGAACACTGCACAAAGACAGGTTTGCTGCTGGCGAAGTCACCTGCTCTTGTCCCTTCCAATGACTTATCTGACCTCAAAACCAGAACAGAAACTTCTGCCATGTGCTCGCCCACCAGTACCCACAATCAACATCGCACTCCGTGAGGGGCAACCTATGAAGTTCAACTATACCACAAGGTGGAGGGACGGGAGCTCACCAAGCTTGGTCAACCTGGACACTCATT
The DNA here is from genome assembly GCA_007922755.1 of Pedetes capensis. Classification (NCBI taxonomy): domain Eukaryota; kingdom Metazoa; phylum Chordata; class Mammalia; order Rodentia; family Pedetidae; genus Pedetes; species Pedetes capensis. Next base: position 20,643 of record VMDO01021743.1, on the reverse strand, counting down.
GGCTTCCGCTGTATGCACATCTACTTTGGCAACTACCATGACATCTCCCATGGAGGGTCCTTCAGTTGAGACCTGGCCTAGCCCTGTGCACTCAACTGAGCAACCAAAGGATCCAAGCGGCCTTCTGGCCATAGCCTTGCCAGTGCTGACGTCTTGAGTGGTGAGTGGAACTCGAGTGTGTGTAAGCAGCTCCTGGCCCTGACTTTCCCTGTGTGACATAACGTGCTGGACCTCAGTCACGATGAGAACGACGGTTTTGGGGTTCTCACTCATTTTGTTCAGCTTTTCCAAGGAATGATTTTGGGGCATCATCATCGATCCAAGCACACTGGAAGATATTGCAAGTTGAACAAGGCACGTTGGGTAGTGGTAGAGCTGAGGACCTCTGAGACATGCAGCAACCAAGGGAATCCAGGGCCAACCCAACCAGCAACAGGAACCCACCATCCACCATATGAGTGGAACTGGGTAGGACGTCACTGGACCAGGGAAATGGAGGTCTTTTCAGCTCCACCAGACCCTAATACCAAGACGGTGCCTCACCACACTAATGGCTTACCATGCTCGGAGATCCACTGTCAGGGGTGACGTCCTCATACTGCAACTCGGGGTCCCTCCACAAGACTCAGTGTCTGAGCATTGGTGGGCTGATGAGTTTCTGCACAGCCCATGGCATGGCTTCCACAGCAACTGTCCCTGAGAAGTGAACACAAAACAAAGGCACGCTTCAGAAGAGGACCCTGGCCCAAGAGGTCACTGCCCCCATGCCGTGCTTTCCTTATGCTCATCTGCCATCTGCCTCGCCCTCATCTCTGGCTCTCATAAGGTGGACCATGTGTAACAGGGTTTTGGGATGTGTTTTGTCTGGAGGGACATTTGGTGCATGTGTGGGTGTCTGGGTCATTCCTGTGTCACCATCCTAAGGGCCCAGCTGAGTCCTTGAGCACCTCCCAGGACAGGCACTGCAATAAGCTCCTGGGCCCCATATCTGGAAATCCTACCTTTGCACACCTAGGACCAGTGAACCATCTAAGGGACAAGGATCACTTTAACCCCTTGGGGACACTGACAGGCTTACAGGTACCCTGGGCAAACTTGCATATCCTCAACACACCCCGCATTGCTAGCACATGCACTTGCTCCTGGAGAGCCTGACTGGACATGACCACAGAAAGGCTTGGGAGGGTTTAGAGGAGATAGCCCCCCTTGCAGGTGGCAGGCAGCTGCCAGGAAGAACATCCACCTATTATTGGTGCCATGTCACCATGAGACAGTGGTCACGGGTCATGAGTATGGGTCTGACCCTCATCACACTGGGTGTTTCCTTGTCTCACCTGAGATGAGGGACCCTGGCTGGCCCAAAAGGGATACAGAGCCAGGTGGCTGTATGGTCAGGATGACCCTCAGGCATAACCACAGAGGGCTGAGGTGGGAAATCTCCCCCACTGTCCTGGTCTCACTCACACACACACGCCTTCACTGCCTCACCTCTGAGCACACTGTCATGAGGGTGGAGACATTATACCCAACAAACCTCTTATATCTGATGCAGGATCATGAAAACCCTCCTGAACAACTAAGGCCCAAAGCTCCCAAGGACACTGTCCCAGGTCCACTGTGTGTGTGACCTCAACACCTTAGCCACTTCTTGCCATGCTGGGCTTAGAGCCACCCAAGCACAGATGGAATTCTCCACCCAATGCGACATGGACAGGACAGGAGAAAGCACCTCCAACATAGGAGAATGACACCCAACCCCTGACAAACTGGAGTCCATGGCTTGGTTCCTTGAGGGGCAACCAAGATCTCATGGGGTCAACCAAGGTCCCCTTGGGTCAAAGATCACAACCCTGATGGCTCTGGCTGCCAGAAGTGTAGGAGGTGTTGGGCCCACACTCCACACTTGCTCAACAAAGGAGCTCTGCACAGTATGTGCCAGAGGAGCCGGGGAAGACCCTCAGTGCAGGCGTCAGCCTGGAAGGCAGGCTTCTGTGAAACACTCATCCAAATTTCAGGGCAACAACAGCCAAACACTTGGGGCAGCTACATGCAACCCTCGCCCAACTCCAGGGAGAGACACCAAGACAAGACTCGAGGACACGGGCACTCTCTACACACAACTTGCAGGGAGACACAAACACCTGCCTAAGGGCTCATCCTTCTCAGGTCTCCTTGGGAAAGTGAAGAGCATACCCTGTGCCAAGATTGTTGACAACTGTATGAGCCTTGGCCACTCCGGCGGCCACCTGTTCCTACACCACAGCATGTACCTCTGCCACCGAGGCTGCCAGGTCATCTTACACCAACCTTTAAAGTACGAGAACAAAAACTGCCTAACTGCTGCACACCCAGCAAAGAAACTGTGATCTGCCTTTCCCTCCCGATGGGAGACTACCCTAACATGACGCCCTGGGAGGTGCAAGAGAAGGGAGTGAGTGGGCAGGAAAGTGCATGTGGAAGTAGATGTGGATGTGCAAGTGGCAGTGGCGGAGGAAGTGGCATTAGGAGTGGAACTGAAGCCTGACTGCTAAACTCCCTGTGGGATGCAACGTGCCGGACCTCAGTCACGATGAGAACGACGGTTTTAGGAGTTGTCACTCATTTTGTTCAGCTCCAAGGAATGTTTTTTTGGGGCATCATCATCGATCCAAGCACATTCAAAGATGCTGCAAGGTGAACATCGCATGCTGGGTAGTGGGGGAGCTGAGGACCTCCGAGACCTTCAGCCCCTGGACAATCCAGGGATGCCCCACACAGCAAAAGGATCCCACCATGCACTGTAGGAGCACACCACGGAAGGACTCTACTGGGCAGCAGAAGCGGAGGTCTTTCACCTCCCCCAGACCCTAAAGACAATGTTTGAACCTGTGGCAAAGTAATGCTTACCATCCTCAGAGATGCACAGCCAGGAGACTCCTTCCCAGCCCACAACACTTTCCCAGCTTGCTCCACTCCCACAGGCCTCTGGTCTTCAGGAAATGCAGGCAACTTTCTGCCTAGCTCAAGGCGTGGCTCCCAAGGCAGCTGCCCCTGCAGAGAGTGCAGAAATACGACACACGTTTGAGTGACAGCAATGAGGCATAAAGACCACTGCGGCTGGCTCCCATGGGCCTTCTCACCCTAGCTTTTTCCCTCAGCTCTGTTTTTGTCATCTGTAGGTGTTTGTCATCTGTAGGGGAACTCTAAGAAGACTGCTGTCCAGTAGAGTGCATGGTGTGCCTTGGTGTCTGTGGGTGTGGCCCTGTAGTCACTCCCTGAGGCCTAGTCAGTCCCTCAGCACCTCTGAGGGCAAGTCTTTGCAATCAAGCCTTTTCACTGCCTCATGTTCCACTGCTGGGGACCAAGCTGGGCAAAGAGGGCACTGCCACCAAAAGTGGAACTAGATGTAGGCCCATGGGGAGCTGTGCTCCCACCTTTGTCCCTTGGACACCTCCAAGGGTCACACACTTCTTGTCCATTGAGAGTGTTGTGTAGATGAACACAAAGGTCCCGAAGTCTATGTGCGTCAGCACTGGCACTACATCTCAGCTGTTCTTGACCACTTCCTCAGGAAAGGAGCTCTAGGTACTTGGGACACACACAAGGGAGAAATCCCACTGCCAGCTCGAGTGGGGAAGGCCATCCTTTGACACAAATCCCACTGCAAATGTGGGCAGCAACACTAGCGCCATCATGTGCCTGGGCACAACCTTGACCACAGGAGCATAAAGGCCACCAAGGGAAGCCTTGAGTAGATGGATACCCGGTCATCACTCAGTATGACCCATTTGGCCAGCCAGCCCCATGCAAGCCAGGAGCATGTACTACTAAGGAAGGATCAAGAAGAACAAAGCAAAAAATCACTCGGGGGAACCCACCACTTACAGCTCCCCTCAGCCTTCCCACACCCTCAGTGCTGCTGGGTCGCCCACCATGGACTCAGGACAAGAAGGCCACATGACAGTGGAAGCTCACTTCTTTGTGGCTGAAGATGGCCCTGACAGGGAGATTAGTGCGTCATCATAGGAGCGTTTGGTGAACACTGCATAAATGCAGGTTTGCTGCTGGCCAATCCACCTGATCGTGTCCCTTCCAATGATGTATCTTCCCTCAACACCAGACAGAAACTTCTGTCATGAGCTCACCCACCTGGTCCCACACTCAACATCACAACCCGTCAGGGGCAACCTATGAAGTTGAACTATACAATAAGGTGGAAGGTTGGGAGTTCACTGAGCCTGGTCAACCTGGACATTCATCAGTTTCCACTGCACACACACCTACTTTGGCAATCACCATGACATCTCCTATTGAGGGTCCTTCAGTGGAGACCTGGCCTAGCCCTGTGCACTCAACTGAGAAACCAAAGGATCCAAGGGGCCTTTTGGCCATAGCCTTCCCACTGCTGATGTCTTCAGTGTTGAGTGGAACATGAGCGTGTGGAAGCTGCTCCTGGCCCTGACTGTCCCCGTGTGGCTCAATGTGCTGGACCTCAGTCACGATGAGAATGACGGTTTTGGGGTTCTCACTCATTTTGTTCAGCTTTTCCAAGGAATGATTTTGGTGCATCATCATCGATCCAAGCACACAGGAAGATGTTGCAAGTTGAACATGGCACACTGGGTAGTGGTGGCGCTGAGGACCTCCGGGAAATGCAGCAGCCAAGGGAATCCAAAGCTGGCCCACCCAGCACCAGGAACCCATCATCCACCCTAGGAGTGGAACTGGGTAGAACGTCACTGGACCAGGGAAATGGAGGTCCTTTCAGCTCCACCAGACCCTAAAGACCAAGACTGTGCCTCGGCCACACTAATGGCTTACCTCAGAGAGCCACTGTCAGGGGTCACAGCCTCACACTGCACTCTGGGCACCCCTCCCACATGACTCGGTGCCTGTGTACTGGTGGACCGACCAGTTTCTGCACAGCCCATGGCGTGGCTTCAACAGCAACCACCCCTGAGAAGTGAACACAAAACAAAGGCACACTTCAGAAGAGGACCCTGGCCTGAGAGGTCACTGCCCCCATGCCGTGCTTTCCTTAGGCTCACCTGCCCTCTGCCTCTCCCTCATCTCTGGTTCTCATAAGGTGGACCATATGTGACAGTGCTTTGGGATGTGTTTTGTCTAGAGGAACATGTGGTGCACGTGGGGGTGTCTGGGTCATTCCTGTGTCACCCTCCGGGGGTCCAGCTGAGTTCTCGAGCACCTCCCAGGGCAGCCATTTCAACCACCTCCCAGGCCCCATCCCTGGAAATCCTGCCTCTGCAATCCTATGACCAGACAGCCATCTAAGGTACAAGGATGACATTAACCTCCTGGGGACACTGATAGGCTTATAGGTCCCCTGGGCAACACTGCGTATCCTCAACACACCCCACACTGCTAGCGCATGCACTTGCTCCTGGGGAGCCTGACTGGCCATGACCACAGAAAGTCTGGGGAGGGTTTAGAGGACACAGCCTCCCTTGCATTTGGCAGGCAGCTGCCAGCAAGAACATCCACCCATTATCGGCACCATGTCACCATGAAATAGTGGTCATAGGTCATGAGGATGCTGCTGACCCTCATCACGCTGGGTGTTTCCTTGTCTCACCTGAGATGAGGGACCCTGGCTGGCCCACAACAGACACCCAACCAGCTGGCTGTATGGTCAGGAGGGCCCTCAGACTTAACCTCAGTGGGCTGAGGTGAGAAATCTCCCCCACTGTCTTGGTCTCCCTCACACACACACACCCTCGCTGCCTTACGTCTGAGCACAGTGCCATGGGTGGGGGTCATTTCACTCAACTACCCTCTTACACCTGTCGCAGGATCATATAACTCCTCCTGAACAACTAAGGCCCAAGGCTCCCAAGGGCACTGTCCCAAGTCCACTGTGTGTGTGACCTCAACACCTTAGCCACTTCCTGCCATGCTGGGACCAGAGCCACTCAAGCACAGACGGAACTCTCCACCCAATGCGACATGGACAGGACAGGAGAAAGAACCTCCAACAACAGGAGAACGCCACCCAACTCCTGACAGAGTAGAGTCTGTGGCTTGGGTCCCTGGGTGGCAACCAAGATCTCTTGGGGTCAACCAAGGTCCCCTTGGGTCAAAGCTCACAACCATGATGCTGCTGGCTGCCAGAAGTGCAGGTGGAGTTGGGCCCACACTTGACACTTGCTCAACAAGTGAGATCTGCGCAGTATGAGCCACACAAGCCGGGTAAGACCCTCACTGCAGGTGTCAGCCTGGAAGGCAGGCTTGTGTGAAACACCCATCCAAATCTCAAGGTAATATCAGCTAAACACTCGGGGCAGCTAAATGCAACCCTTGCCCAACTCCAGGGAGAGACACCAAAACAAGAGTCTAGGACCCGGGGACTCTCCACAAGCAACTTGCAGGGAGACGCAAACACCTGTCAATGTGCTCATCCTTCTCAGGTCTCCATGTGAAAGTGCGGAGCGTACCCTATGCCAAGCCTGCTGACATTTGTATGAGCCTCAGCCACTCTGGCGCTGACCTATTCCTACAGCACAGCATGCACCCCTGCCACTGATGTTGCTGGGTCATCTTACATGAATGTTCAAAGAAAAAGAACAAGAACTGCCCAACTGCTGCACACCCAGCAAAGAAAAAGTGATTTACCAGTCCCTACGGATGGGAGGCCTGCAGTGGTAGCCCTGTGGCATCCGATCCTGTCAGATCTTGGAAGCTAAGCAGGGTCAGGCCTGGATAGTACCTGGATGGGAGACCTCCTGGGAACACCAGAAGCTGTAGGCTTGGGAGAAGGACCTGGCAAGCCCCTCGCAAAAATCAATCTGCCATTGAAAACCCTATGAACAGCAGAGAAACACTGACAATAGTGTTTCCCCTGTTGTACAGAGGGTCGCTATGAGTCGGATACCGACTCGAGGGCACCTAACAATGACAACAACATGGACGGGAGACTACCCTAACATGATGCCCTGGGAGGTGCAAAAGAAGGGAGTGAGTGGACAGGGAAGAGCAAATGGAAGTAGATGTGGAAGTGGAAGTGGCAGTGGAAGTGGCACTATTGGTTGAAGTGGAGCCTGACTGCTAAACTCCCTGAAGGACACAACGTGCTGGACCTCAGTCACGATGAGAACGACGGTTTTAGGAGTTGTCACTCATTTTGTTCAGCTCCAAGGAATGTTTTTTGGGGCATCATCATCGATCCTAGCACATTCAAAGATGTTGCAAGGTGAACATCGCATGCTGGGTAGTGGGGGAGATAAGGACTTCCGAGACCTTCAGCCCCTGGAAAAATACAGGGATGCCCCACACAAGAGGATCCCACCATGCACTGTATGTGTGCACCATGGAAGGACTCTACTGGGCAGCAGAAGCGGAGGTTCTTCATCTCTCCCAGACCTTAAAGACAATGTTTGAACCTGTGGCAAAGGAATGCTTACCATCCTCAGAGATGCACAGCCAGGAGACTCTTTCCCAGCCCACAACACTTTCCCAGCTTGCTCCACTCCCACAGGCCTCTGGTCTTCAGGAAATGCGGGCAACTTTCTGCCTAGCTCAAGGCATGGCTCTCAAGGCAGCTGCCCCTGCAAAGAGTGCAGAAATACGACACACATTTCAGTAAAAGGAAGGAGGTAGGAAGACCACTGCAGCTGGCTCACGTGGGCCTTCTCACCCTAGCTTTTTCCCTCAGCTCTGTTTCTGTCATCTGTAGGTGTTTGTCATCTGTAGGAGTACTCTACGAAGGTTTTTGTCCAGTAGAGTGCATGGTGTACCTTGGTGTCTGTGGGTCTTGCCTTGTTTTCGCTCCATGGGTCCACTCAGACCCTCAGCACCTCTTAGGTCAAGTCTTTGCAATCAACCGTTTTCTGGGCCTCATGCTCCATTGCTGGGGACAAGGCTGGGCAAAGAGGGCACAGCCAACAAAAAGGGAACTAGATGTAGGCCCATGGGGAGCTGTGCTCCCACCTTTGCCCCTTGGACACCTCCAAGGGTCACACACTTCTTGTCCACTGAGAGGATTGTGTAGATGAACACAAAGGCCCTGAAGTCTACGGGCATCAGCACTGGCACTGCGTCTCAGCTGGCCTTCACCACCTGCTCAGGAAAGGAGCTCTAGGGACTCGGGACACACAAAAGGGAGGAATTGCACTGCCAGCTCCACTGTGGAAGTCCATCCTTTGACACAAAACCCACAGCAAATGTGGGCAACAACACTAGCACCATCGTGTGTCTTGGAGCAACCTTGACCACAGGAGCATAAGGGCCACCAAGGGAAGCCTTGGGGAGACGGTCACCCAGTCACCACTCAGTATGACCCTTTTGGTCAGGCAGTCCCATGCAAGCCAGGAGCGTGTAGTGCTAGGAAAGGATCGAGAAGAACAAAGAAAGACAAATCACTCAGGGGAACCCACCACATACAGTCCCCCTCGGCCTCTCTCCACCCTCATGTGATACTAGGTCGCCCACCATCGACTCAGTACATGAAGGCCACATGACAGCATAAGCTCACTTCTTCATGGCTGAAGATGGCCCCAAAAGAAGGGTTAGTGGGTCAACATGGGAGCATTTGGTGAACACTACACAAAGGCAGGTTTGCTGCTGGCCAAGTCGCCTGCTTGTGTCCCATCCAATGCCCTATCTGCCCTCATCTGCCAGAACAGAAACTTCTGCCAAGAGCTCACCCACCAGGCCCCGTGTCCAACATCACACCCCACGAGGCGCAAGCTATGAAGTTCAACTATACCATAAGGTGAAGGCATGGGAGCTCACCAAGCTTGGCCAACCTGCACACCCATTGGCTTCTGCTCCACAGAAGCCCCCTTTGGCAACCACCATGACATCTCCTATTGAGGGTCCTTCAATGGAGACCTGGCCTAGCCCTGTGCACTCAACTGAGCAGCCAAAGGATCCAAGGGGACTTCTGGCCATAGCCTTGCCAGTGCTGATGCCTTGAGTGGTGAGTGGAATGCAAGTGTGTGGAAGTGGCTCCTGGCCCTGACTGTCCCTGTGTGGCTCAACGTGCTGGACCTCAGTCACGATGAGAACGACGGTTTTGGGGTTCTCACTCATTTTGTTCAGCTTTTCCAAGGAATGATTTTGGGGCATCATCATCGATCCAAGCACACTGGAAGATGTTGCGAGTTGAACATGGCACACTGGGTAGTGGTGGAGCTGAGGACCTCTGGGACATGCAGCAGCCAAGGGAATCCAAGGCCGGCCCACCCAACACCAGGAACCCATCATCCACCCTAGGAGTGGAACTGGGTAGGATGTCACTGGACCAGGGAAATGGAGGTCTTTTCAGCTCCACCAGACCCTAAAGACCAAGACTGTGCCTCGGCCACACTAATGGCTTACCGTGCTCAGAGATCCACTGTCAGGGGTCACAGCCTCACACTGCACTTTGGGGTCCCTCCCAAATGACTCAGTGCCTGAGCACTTGTGGGCCAATGAGTTTCTGTACAGCCCATGGCATGTCTTCTGCAGCAACCGACCCTGTGAAGTGAACACAAAACAAAGGCGTGCTTCAGAAGGGGACCCTGGCCTGAGAGGTCACTGCCCCCATGCCATGCTTTCCTTAGGCTCACCTGCCATCTGCCTCAACCTCATCTCTGGTTCTCATAAGGTGGACTATGTGTCATAGGACTTTGGGACGTGTTTTGTCTTGAGGAACATGTGATGCATGAGGGGATATCTATGTCATTCCTGTGTCACAATTCCAGGAGCCCAGCTGAGCCTTTGAGCACCTCCCAGGGCAGCCATTGCAACCAGCTCCTGGGCCCCAATCCCAGCAATCCTGCCTCTGCACACCTAGGACTAGCCAGCCATCTAAGGGACGAGGAGCACATTAACCTCCTGGGGACTCTGAACAGGCTGAGAGGACCCCTGGGCAACATTGTGTGTCCTCAACCCACCCCACATTGGTTGCGCATGCTTTTGCTGTTGGACAGCTTGACTGGCCACGACCACAGAAAGTCTCGGGAGGGCTTACAGGAGACAGCCCCCTTTGTGGTTGGTGGGCAGCCACCAGCAAGGACTTTCACCAATATCAGCCACCATTTCTCCTGGGAGAGTAATCATAGGTCATGAGTATGGGTCAGACCCTTGTCACATTGAGTGTTTCCTACTCTCCCATGAGATGAGGGACCATGGCTGGCCCAAAAGGGACACCATGCTGGCTGGCTGTATGGCCAAATGGACCCTCAGGCCTAACAGCAGAGGCTAAGGTGGGATATCTCCCCCACTGTCTTGGTCTCCTTCACACACACGCCGTGGCTGCCTCACCTCTGAGCACACTGCCATGGGAAGAGACATTTCATCCAATGACCCTCCTACACCTGATGCCTGGAACATAAAACCCATCTCAACAACTATGGCCCATGGCTCCTGAGGACGCTGCCTCAAGTCCACTGTGTATGACCTCATCACCTTAGCCACTCTTTGCCATGCTGGGACTAGAGTCACCCGAGCACAGATGGAACTCTCCATCCAATGCAACATGGACAGGATAGGAGAAACCACCTCCAACAACAGGAGGATGACACCCAATCCCTGGCAGCCTGGAGTCCACAGCTTGGGTCCATGGGTAGAAAAGAAGACCTAATTCGGTCAAGCATTGTTCCCTTGGGTCAACCCTCACAACTCTGACACCTCTGGCTTCTGACAGTGCAGGTGGAGTTGGGCCAACACTCGCCACTTACTCAACAAAGGAGTTCTGCATGGTATGAAAAATAGGAGCCAGGTAAGAGCCTCACTGCAGGCATCAGCATGAAATGCAGGCTTCTGTGAAACACCGACTCTGCCATCAGGGCAACATCAGCCAAATACTCGGGACAGCTAAATGCAACCTTCGCCCAACTCCAGGGAGAGAAACCAAGACAAGACTCAAGGACATGGGCATTCCCCACATGCAACTTGCAGGGAGATGCAAACACCTGCCTATGGGCTAATCCTTCTCAGGTTTCCACGTGACAATGAGGAGCAAATCCTGTGTCAAGCCTGCTGACACCTGTATGAGCCTCGGCCACTCTGGCGCTGACCTATTCTTACAGCACAGCATGCACCTCTGCCACCAAGGCTGCTGGGTCATCTTACATGAACCTTTAAAGAACAAGAACAAAAACTGCCCAACTGCTGCACATCCAGCAAAGAAAAAGTGATTTACCAGTCCCTACGGGACAGGACACTACCCTAATATGATCCCCTGGGAGGTGCAAAAGAAGGGAGTGAGTGGACAGGGAAGAACAAATGGAAGTAGATGTGGATGTGGAAGTGGCAGTGGCAGTGGAAGGGGCATTAGTTGTGGCACTGGAGCCTGACTGCTAAACTCCCTGAAGGACACAACGTGCTGGACCTCAGTCACGATGAGAACGACGGTTTTAGGAGTTGTCACTCATTTTGTTCAGCTCCAAGGAATGTTTTTTGGGGCATCATCATCGATCCAAGCACATTCAAAGATGCTGCAAGGTGAACATTGCATGCTGGGTAGTGGGGGAGCTGAGGACCTCCAAAACATTCATACCCTGGACAATCCAGGGACGCCCCACACAAAAAGAGGACACCACCATGCCCTGTAAGAGCGCACCACCGAAGGACTGTACTGGGCAGCAGAAGCGGAGGTCCTTCACCTCCCCCAGACCTTAAAGACAATGTTTGAACCTGTGGCAAAGGAATGCTTACCATCCTCAGAGATGCACAGGCAGGAGACTCCTTCCCAGCCCACAACACTTTCCCTGCTTGCTCCACTCCCACAGGCCTCTGGTCTTCAGGAAATGCGGGCAACTTTCTGCCTAGCTCAAGGCATGGCTCCCAAGGCAGCTGCCCCTGCAGAGAGTGCAGAAATACGACGCATGCTTCACTAAAAGGAAGGAGGTAGGAAGACCACCATGGCTGGCTCACGTGGGCCTTCTCACCCTAGCTTTTTCCCTCAGCTCTGTTTTTGTCATCTGTAGGTGTTTGTCATCTGTAGGAGTACTCTATGAAGATTTTTGTCCAGTGGAGTGCATGATGTACCTTGGTGTCTGTGGGTCTTGCCCTGTTTTTGCTCCATGGGTCCACTCAGACCCTCAGCACCTCTGAGGTCAAGTTTTTGCAATCAACCCTTTTCTGGGCCTCATGTTCCACTGCCAGGGACCAGGCTGGGCAAAGAGGGCACCACCAACAAAAAGGGAACTAGATGTAGCACCATGGGGAGCTCTGCTCCCGCCTTTGCCCCTTGGATACCTGCAAGGGTCACACATTTCTTGTCCACTGAGAGGGTTGCGTAGATGAATGGAAAGGCCCTGAAGTCTACGGGCATCAGCACTGGCACTGCATCTCAGCTGTCCTTCACCACTTGCTCAGGAAAGGAACTCTAGGGACTTGGGACCCTGACAAGGGAGGAACTGCACCACCAGCTCCAACAGGGAAGTTCATTCTTTGACACAAAACTCACATCAAATGTGGGCAATAACACTAGCACCATCGTGTACCTGGGCACAACCTTGACCACAGGAGCATAAGGGCCACCAAGGGAAGCCTTGGGGAGACGGACACCCAGTCACCACTCAGTATGACCCTTTTGGCCAGCCAGGTCCATGCAAGCCAGGGGCGTGTAGTGCTAGGGAAAGATCATGAAGAACAAAGGAAAAAAGCACTCAGGGAACCTACCATCTACAGCTCCCCTCAGCCTCTCCATATCCTCTTGTGCTGCTGGGTCACCCACCATGGACTCAGGAATGAAGGCCTCATGACAGTGGAAGCTCACTTCTTCCTGGGTGAACATGGCCCTGACAGGGCCTTAGTGGGTCAACATGGGAGTGTTTGGTGGACACTGCACAAAGTCAGGTTTGTTGCTGGCCAAGTCGCCTGCTCCTGTCCCATCCAATGCCCTATCTGCCCTCAATACCAGAACAGAAACTTCTGCCATCAGCTCACCCCCCTGCCCCCACAATCAACATCACACTCCATGAGGGGCAACCTATGACGTTCAACTATACCATAAAGTGGAGGGATGGGAGCTCACCAAGCTTGGTCAACCTGGACACTCATTGGCTTCTGCTCCACACAAGCCCACTTTGGCAACCAATATGACATCTCCTATTGAGGGTCCTTCAATGGAGACCTGGCCTAGCCCTGTGCACTCAACTGAGTTACCAAAGGATCCAAGCAGCCTTCTGGCCATAGCCTTCCCTGTGCTGATGCCTTGAGTGGTGAGTGGAACAGGAATGAGTGGAGCTAGCCCCTGGCCCTGACTGTCCCTGCTTGACGCAATGTGCTGGACCTCAGTCACGATGAGAACGACGGTTTTGGGGTTCTCACTCATTTTGTTCAGCTTTTCCAAGGAATGATTTTGGGGCATCATCATCGATCCAAGCACATTGGAAAATGCCATAAGTTGAACTTGGCATACTGGATAGTGGTGGAGGTGAAGATCCCCAGGACATTCGGCATATAAGAGAATCCACGGCCATGGCGTCCAGCAGCAGAAGCCCATCATCCACCCCACCATCCACCCCACCCCAGTGGAACCACCCCACCATCAGCCCACCCACCCCAGTGGAACTGGGGTGGACCTCACTGGACCAGGGAAACAGGTCTTTTCAGCTCCACCACACCCTAAAGACAATGTCTATGCCTCGGGCACAATAATGGCTTACCATCCTTGGAGATCCACCATCAGGGGTCACAGCCTCACACGACACTGTGGGCATCACTCCCACATGACTCAGTGCCTGAGCACTGGTGGGCCGGTGACTTTCTGCACAGCCCATGGCATGGCTTCCACAGCAACCACCCCTGCGAAGTGAACACACAACAGAGGCACGCTTGAGAAGAGGACCCGGCCCAAGAGGTCTCTGCTTCAGTGCTGTGGTTTCCTTAGGTTCACCTGCCATCTGCCTCACCCTGATCTCAGGTTCTCATATGGTGGACCATGTGTAACATGGCTTTGGGATGTGTTCTGTCAGGAGGACCATGCAGTGCATGTGGGGGTGTCTGGGTCATGTCAGTGTCATGTCCCAAGGGCCCAGCTGAGTCCTTGAGCACCTCCCAAGGCACCATTGCAACCAGCTCCTGGGCGCCATCTTTGGTAATCCTGCCTCTGCACACCAAGCACTGGCCAGCTATCTATGGGATGAGGAGCACGTTAACCTGGGGATGCTGAACAAGCCAAAAGTCCCCTTGGCAAAACTCCATTTCTTCTCAATACACTCCATCCTGCATGTGCACGCACTTCTTCTAGGGGATCGAGACTGTCCACAACCCCAGAAAAACCCGAGAGCATCTGAAGGAGATTCCCCCCCTTGCAGTCGGCAGGGCACTCCCAGCAAGAACATCTACCCCCTGTCTGCTGCCGTGTCCCCCTGGGACCGTGGTCACATGCTATGTGGCTGACACTTGTCATTTTAGGAGTTTCCTCCTCTTACCTGAGACAAGGGACCCTGGCTGGCCCATAGGGACACCCAGCCATCTGGTTGTATGACCAGGAGGACCCTCAGGGCTAGGAGCAGAGGGTTAAGGTGGGAAATTTCCCCCACTGTCCTGGTCTCCCTCACATACACACACTTTCCTTGCCTCACCTCTGTGCACACTGCCACGGGAGGGGACATTTCATCCAATGATCCTATTACACCTGCATGCAAGGAACATGAAACCCCACCTCCACAACTAAGGCCCAAGGGTTCCAAGGACGTTGCCCCAAGTCCACTGTGTGTGTGACCTCAACACCTTCGCCACCCCTTGCCATGCTGGGACTACGGCCACTCTAGTACAGACAGAACTCTCCATCCACCCCATCGGGGACAGGAGAGAAGAAAGCACCTCCAACTACAGGAGAACTACATCCAAACCATGACAGACTGGAGCCCACGGCTTGGGCCCTTGGGTCTCAACCGAGATCTCATGGGGTCAACACAGGTCCTCCTGGACCAACTCTGCCACCTGTGGCTGCCAGAAGTGTAGGTGGACTCTGGTCCTCATTCACCATTCACTCAACAAAGGAACTCGATGTGGTACATGCCATAGGAGCTGGGAAAGACTGGCACCGCAGGTGTCAGTGTGGAAGGCAGGCTTCCATGAAACTCATACCCCATCCTCAGGGCAAGCTCAACCCAAGCACTTGGGGTACCTAAATGCAACCCTCACCCAACTTCAGGGAGAGACACCAAGTCAAGCCTGAAGGCCCTGGGCACTATACACACACAAGTCACAGGGAGATGAAAACACCTTCCCATGGGCTCGCCCTTCTCTGGTTTCCTTGGGAAAGTGCAGAGCATGCCCTGTGCCAAGCCTGCTACCACCAGGCAGAGCCTTGGCCACTCTGGCACCTATCTGTACCTATAGCACAGACCCCTGCCACCAAGGCCACGGGGTCATCCAACATGAATCTTTCAAGAACAAGAACTGCCCAACCCCTGTGCACCCAGCAGAGAAAAGGGGATCCAAAAGTCCCTCCTGATGGAAGACTTCCCTAACATGCTGTCCTTGGAGGTGCAATGGATTGGAAGGTGTGGACTAGGAAGTGGAAGTGGCAGTAGATGTGGAAGTGGAGACTGACCGCTAAACTCCCTGCAGGGCACAACGTGCTGGACCTCAGTCACGATGAGAACGACGGTTTTAGGAGTTGTCACTCATTTTGTTCAGCTCCAAGGAATGTTTTTTGGGGCATCATCATCGATCCAAGCACATTCAAAGATGCTGCAAGGTGAACATTGCATGCTGGGTAGTGGGGGAGCTGAGGACCTCCAAGACCTTCAGCCCCTGGGAGAATCCAGGGATGCGCTACACAGCAAGAGGATCCCACCATGCACTGTGGAGCACAACTTGGTGGGACGCTATGGAGCAGCGGAGATGGAGGTTCTTGCAGCTCCCCCAGGCCCTAAAGACAAGGTCTACACCCTCAGCAACATAATGCTTACCGTCCTCAGAGATCCACAGGCAGGGATGCACCCCCAGCCCACATGGCCAGCACCACTCCCACAGGACTCTGGTCTTCAGGAAACATGGGCAACTTTCTGCCCAGCTCAATGAAAGGCTCCCAAGGTAGCTGCCCCTGCAGAGAGTGCAGAAATACGACCCATGGTTGAGTAAAAGGAACGAGGCACGCAGACCACCACACATGGTGCACAGGGGTTTTCTCGCCTCTGCCTTTCCCTGAGCTCATGGTGGTTGCCGCATGTGGGACTCCTCTCAGAAGACTGTTCTCCAGTATTGTTTGTACCGCACCTTGGTGTCTGTGGGTCTCGCCCTGTGGTTGCTCCCTGAGGCCTACTCAGTCATTCAGCACCTCTGAGGTCAAAGCTTTGCAACCAAGCCCTTCCTGGTCCTCACGCACCACTGCTGGGATGGGACTGGGAAAAGAGGGCACCTCTGACAAAACAGGAACTAGACATGAACCGATAGGGAGCTGTGCTTGCAGCGTTGACCCTTGGATGGCCTCCCAGTGTCACACACTTCTGCTTGTGTGGACGACTATAAAGGACCTGAACCCTATGTGTGCCAGCACTGGCACTGCATTGCAGTTCTCCTTTATGACTCAATCAGGAAAAGAGCTCCAGGTAACATGGGAACCAGGATTGGGAGCGATGCATCACAAGCTCCAGCAGGGAAGGCCATCCTACTGCCCAACGCTTGCAGCAAACATGGGCAACAACATTAGCACCTCCAGGTGCTCAGGACACAACTTTGACCAAATGAACCTTAAAGCCACCAGGGGACACCGCGAGGAGATGGACACCCATTCGACACACAGTATGACCCATTTGGCCAGCCTCGTCTAAGTGAGGGCAGGCCTTTCTAAGATGGATCAAGAAAAGAAAAGAAAAAACAAAGCACTAGGGGGGAAGACACCACACATGCTTCCCCTCAGCCTCTCCACACCCTGTGTACAGCTGGGTCACCCCCATGGGCTCAGGACCTCAAGGCCATGGGAGAACAGCAGCTCACTTCTTTGTGGCTGAGGATGGCACCAAGAGGGAGCATGGTGGGTCACTGTGGGAATGTTTGGCGAACCCACCACCAAAACAGGGTTGCTGCTGGCCTGGTTAGCACTGGTGTCCCTTGCAGACCACTAGCATCGGCCACACCCAATCAGCCCTCAAATCCCAGGCAAACAGAACTGTCTGCCATGGGCTTGTCCACCAGTGCTCCTTGGGAACATGAGGACTTGCCCCACGTTCAACATCACAGGGCATGAGGAGCAACCTACAAAGGTCAACCTCTGCCATTCAGGTGAGGGATGGGAGTTCACTAAGCTTGGCCCACCTGGGCACTTAGCCACTCCCAATGCATGCACACACCCTCTTGAGTGACCCCATGTCATCTACCATTGTGGGGCTTTTAAATGAGACCTTGTCTAGTCCTCTGTACTCAACTGAGCCACCAAAGGATCCAGTGGGCCCTTCTGGATGCAGCCTTCCCAGTGCTGATGCCTTGAGTAGTGAGTGAAGCACAAGTGTGTGGAAGCGGCCCCTACCTGTCCCTGCGTGGCACAAAGTGCTGGACCTCAGTCACGATGAGAACGACGGTTTTGGGGTTCTCACTCATTTTGTTCAGCTTTTCCAAGGAATGATTTTGGGGAATCATCATCGATCCAAGCACAGTGGAAGACATCATAAAAAGAACATCACATGCTGGGTTTGGTGGAGCTGAGGACCTCTGGGACATTCAGCAGCCAAGAGAATGCAGGGCCTCTCCGCCCAGCCCCAGGAACCCACCATCCCCATTAGGAGTGGTACTGGGTAGGACATCATTGGACCATGGACACAGAGATCTTTTCAGGTCCACCAGACCCTAAAGACCAGGTAAGCAACTCAGGCAGACTAGTGGCTTACCGTCAGTGGAGATCTCCTGGCAGGGGACACAGCTCCAGGCCAGACTGTGGCAACCGCTTCCACATGACTCAGTGCCTGAGCACAGGTGGGTCAAAGACTTTCCGCCCAGCTGATGGCATGGCTTCCACAGCAACCACTCTTCAGAAGTGGACAGGCACACTTGAGAAGAAGAGCCAGGTCCACAAAATCACCACTTCAATGCTGTGCTTGCATGTGGACTCATATCACAATGTGCCTTGCCTTCATCTCTGGTTCTCATAATGTGGGCCACGTGTGGCAGGGCTGTGAGTAGTGTGATTTCTAGAGGAACATGTGGTGCCCATGAGGCTGCCTGTGTCATTGAATTGTTTCATTCTCTATGGCTGAAAGCAAAAGAAGATTAATCCATGTTGGACCCATGAAGTTGGGAACAGTTGCAGAGAATTTTTTTTCATGTGTGTGGAGTCATCATCAATCCAAGCATATCCAAAATCCCTACAAGTTGAACATCGCATGGTGGGTCACGAGTTAGCTAGGACATTGAAGATATTCAGCTCCAGGTGTAATCCAATGTCATGCCTACAAGCAAGAGGTTGCAATCATCTTCTGTAGGGGCAGATCTCAGCATGGCAATTTCCACACACTGGGCGGAATAATGCTTACTGTCCTCAGAGATCTGCTGCTGGGGGAAACTTCCACAGACATACCACTGTCTTCCATTGCTGCCCAATGTCTCAAGACATGTTGGCAGATGAATTTCTGTTTAGCTGGTTATCTTCTACAGCAACCATTCCTGGGAAGTGGACAGAATCTCCTGGTGAGTTGGAGAAGTGGACCGATGCCCACAAGGTCACTGGTCCAGTGCTGTGCCTTCCCATGTTGTCTGACTGCCATCTCCCTGCCACTTCCTCATCCCTTGAATTTATATTGTTGGCCATATGTAGGAGGTATTTTCAGGTCTGTTTTCTGGATAAAGGTGTGGTGCACAGGAGTGTGTCTATGTTTTTCTGGTGTCTCCCTGGGGCTGGCTGAGTCCCTCTTCACCTCACAAGTTAACCACTGCAACTTGCTCTCAGGCCTCACATCTGGTTACACCACATCTGTATAGCAATTGCCTCAGTCTGCAACATGAGAACATTAACCTCATCCTGACACAGATTCAGGATGTAGGCTCTTTGTCCAAATATCTTTTCCTGAAATGTCCCCACTCTCCATGGACATAGTCTTCCCATTGGGAACTCTACATGTTACAACCATTGAATATCCCAAGATTTCCTCCACATTTGACAGTGTTGGTGTTCATAAGCATTATATCCAACCTCTTATTGCCACTAAATCTCTCTGGGATGTTGGATCTGGTCCATAATGGGGGCCAAATGTTCCTCTTGGTGGGAATTTCTTCCTCTCATGTAACACACTGAACCCTTGTTGAAGCAGACACCTTGAATAACTAGTTGCTTCGCCAGAAGACAGGACTATGAGAACTTTCCTCTATTTCATGGACACTCACAACCTCCTAGCAAGTCCCAAGTGCAAGTCTTTCAAATAGCCATAGGTTCCAGCGCATGGCACTACATGGGATGTTATATAAAAAACTGAGGCAATATCATGGTCATTTCTTCTTCTCCACATTCACATTTTTAAAACAACAAAATGGAAAGTTTTTGTCCCAAGACATGTACATTTTTGGGCACCCTCTGTGTACTTGTAAGAACAGACATACAATATTAATATAGCTAGAGAAAGAAGAGTGCATACAATAAATAGTAGTGGACATGAGTATCATACTTTAACCAACACACTGATCAGCTAGATAGATAATCAGCCAACAATGGAGTTACACTATATTTCAATAGGATTTAAGAGATTTACATTACACTTGATCCAACAGGTACAGAATACAAATTCTCTGCAAAACACATGGAAAATTATGCAGATCATACATTAGGTCATAAAACAAGTATTAAGAATTTTTTAAAATAAAAAGCATATCAATTATCTTTCCTGACCACAGTGGAATAAAACTAGAAATCAAGAATAGGAAGAACTTAGAAAGACAAAAACAAATGCTTATGATGACATGTGCAAGGAGCTCGAGGCAGAAAACCAAAAGGGAAGAACATGCTCCGTGTTTCTCAAGCTTAAGGAAGTGAAGAAAAAATTCAAGCCTAGGGTGGCAGTAGTGAAAGATTCTACAGGGAAAATATTAAATGATGCAGGAAACATCAAAAGAAGATGGGAAGAATACACAGAGTCATTATATAAGAAAGAATTGGTAGATGACCAACCATTCCAAGAGGTTGCATACGAAGAGGAACCAATGGTGTTGAAGGACGAAGTGGAAGCTGCCTTGAAAGAACTGGCAAAACACAAGGCTCCAGGAATTTATGGGATACCAATAGAGATGTTTCAACAAATAGATGCAGCACTGGAGGTGTTAACATGTTTATGCCAACAGATTTGGAAAACAGCTACTTGGCCAACTGACTGGAAGAGATCCATATTTGTGCCTATTCCCAAAAAAGGAGATCCAACTGAATGTGCAAACTATCGGACAATATCATTAATATCACACACAAGCAAAATTCTACTAAAGATCATTCAGAAGCGACTGCAGCAGTATATAGACAGGGAATTACCAGAAAATCCAGCGGGATTCAGAAGAGGGCGGGGAACTAGGGACATCATTGCTGATGGCAGGTGGATATTAGCTGAAAGCAGAGAATATCAAAAAGATGTCTATCTATGTTTTATTGACTATGCAAAAGCATTTGATTGTGTGGATCATAACAAATTATGGATAACACTTCAGAAAATGGGAATACCAGAACACCTAATTGTGCTCATGAGAAATCTGTACATGAACCAGGAGGCAGTTGTTCGAATAGAACAAGGA
>VMDO01021742.1:0-34825 GCA_007922755.1 Pedetes capensis | reverse complement strand
ACGTCTATTGAATATACCATGGACTGCCAAAAGAACCAACAGATCTGTCCTAGAAGAGGTACAACCAGAGTGCTCCTTGGAAGCAAAAATGGCCAAACTGCGTCTTACATATTTCGGACATGTAGTCAGGAGAGAACAATCCCTGGAGAAGGACATCATGTTTGGAAGAGTGGCAGGTCAACGGAAAAGAGGAAAACCCGCCACCAGATGGATTAATACAGTGTCTGCAACAATGGGCTTAAATATAAATAAGATGGTTTGCCTGGCACAAAATCGGCAAGTGTTTCGATCTGCTGTACATAGGGCCACTATGAGTAGGACTCAACTCGACGGCACCTAACAACAACTCTGCTGACTAAAATTTCAGAAGCTAAATTCTGGTAATGCTATAATCTCTAGATCATCTAGAAACTAATGAAAAAAATTCCTATTCCTAAACTTCAGAAACTAAAATCTAAAAGCCATACTACATGCAATTTGCAACAAATGGAATACTTCCTTTCACTATAAAAAAACATATATCCACTTAAACTCCATCCAAAAAGATCTTAAGTAATTATAAGTGTACTCACAGCATTGTAGCATAACAGTTAAAATAATTGTCCTAGTGTTTCTGAAATAACATGGTAATATGCCACACATGTAACATAAAAGATCATTAATTTTTAAAATGACAGCTAAAAAACTGCTTCTTTTTAATATTAGGGAGAAAGGACATATTTCTCAATTATGATATATGCTGTGTCTACTTATAAATTTCTTAAGAGGCTATAGGGAGGTTAATATCAAGATTTTAAAAGGCAGAACATGAAATAATATATCTGTCAAAATCATTCTTCAACTAAGGAATAAAATGGTAAGAGTCAGCAAAAATTTTAGGGCATGAATACTGACCTATGAAAGTGTCTATGGCATCCTATCCCGAGGCTTGAATTGTTCCTGAATACAGACTGAGAAAAGAATCACCTTAGACCCTTGGGACTCTCTTATCCCCCAGCCTACATAATGTTGCATTTAAGTCTTCCTAGGCATTACCAGCCTCTAATTCTATGAGAGGCTAGGGTTTAGCTCAGTCAGTAGAGTGCCGCTCTGTACTCTCTGAGGCCCTGGATTCAATCCCCAGCTCTGCAAAAATGGGAGAAGGGCATAGCATCCCCTCCCAAAGCAATCCCCAAAAGAATCAGCCATGAAAATCCTATGAATAGTGGAGAATCACTGACATAGTGCTGGGCATGGCACAGTGTTGGGGAGTATTTCATTCTGTTATACATAGGGTCATCATGAGTCAGACCCCACTCAACCACACCTAGCAGCAACAATTTCTATGAGAGATTCATAGCATTTGTAGACTATTTCTAAAATTTGAATTATTTGTTTTAGGTTTCTTGGACTAAATCCTTGCAATGGATATACAATGTTTATTTTCCTCAGTAAATGTTGGTGGAGATTAATTTTTTAACTTGGATGATACACAATTAGAGAAAGGTAAATGTTACTGGTTTCTCCTACACTTTCCAAATGCAATTGATCTTCCAAATTACCCAATGAACATAAATGCTCCCATCCACATCACAAGCCTCAACCTCTTTCTTGAGCTCTAGAACAAGAATTCCAACTATTTTCCATACATTTCTAAATCTTTTAGTGACACTAAGCTCTCCATCTTCCCCTTCCTGAAAACTGTTTATCTGCAGAGATTTTCTGTCCAGATTAATAGTGCAATTATATTTTAATCCTATGCATGAATTTTGGAGCCATCCATAGTTTTCCTTTCCTCATCTATTGCACCTGGGTACTCAACAGATTCTGATAATTCAATTTTTTGTAATATATGTTGTTGTTATTGTTTTGACCTAGATTCATTTGATAAATCTCCTGATTAATCTCATAAACTCTAAACATTTGCTTCTCTTGACAATTACATTCCCATGCTTTATCAACAGCTAGATGATTTCATCATTGTTTCCAGAATAACACCTCAAATTATTATGGATTTTTAAAATACCCATTGCAAATTATCATTCTTCTCTTGGTCCTCTTTACATAGCACATTGCACCCTCTCTTCTAACTAATTTCAAAACACCCCTTTAGCTTATGCATCTTGATAGTTTTGTTCTTGCTGCTCTCTTACTGCTCAAGTCTTCATTAAAATTCTTCTCGTCTTTCAAGACTCAATTCACTTGCCACTGTGCCTTTGTATAGTTTCACCCAATGTCGGAAAAAAGCTCCCTCTTCATTTGGATGCCTATCATTTATTTGTACATATGCTTAGCCCTTATTTCCTTTTCCTTCTATGATATTTCAAAGGCAACATAAGGAATTTTAAGAGGGTGTGTTAATGGTATTAGAAAGACACAGGTCACAATTGTAGCTCTACCCCTTACTAGCTGCATGACCTTGGGCAATTTACTTAGTTTAAACTGTCTCAGCCTCTTTTCATCATGTCTGAAATGTGGACAATAATAGCTACTCCATATAATTATTGTGAGGATTAGATAAATCTTTATGCTTATAAGTATCTGATGTAATTTCAATAATAGATGTCAGAAAGAAATCACCTTTTTAGATGGTTTTCATTAAATAAATTTCTCTGATAATTTCTATCCAGAGAAATAAAAATCAGCAACTTAGGAAATCTGAGACAACTGAATAACAACAACAAAATTGTGTGAATTTTTCAGATGGATTGGGTGAGTTCCATATATTGCTTATTCTTCGTACACTCTGAGGAACATATGAAATGCCTTTTTGGATACAGAGGACACCACACCGTGCAGAACATTTCTTAATACAAACTGCTATAATCATCACACTATATAGTTGTTTATATTGTTTATGCATTCCTATATCTGCCCTCTAGATTATAAACTTAAGAGGAGGCAAAGCTGGTTTTACTTATTCCTAGATAAACCCCGTGCCTAAGTGGAATGTATTGCAGAATTAATAATATGGAGTTGAATTAGATTAAATTTAACTGAACTGAAAGTAGTCAAACATATACTAACTAAATGTGTGCAGCAGGGAGAAAAATATGCTATTTAAGATTCACTTCTTTCCATTCTATTCTATCTCCTTGACTTCCTGTTCATTGTTCACATTAGTTCAAGAAGCAGCTCATAGCCCCCCTTTGCTTTTCTTCCATTAGCTTCCATCTGTTGCTTCTGCTATATTACATCCTTCCTGGAAAGTGTTACCATCCCTAATTATTTTACTTTGGTATGCCCCCCATTCATGATGGACATGCTATTTGTACAATCTGTAGAGTGTGTCATTAGCAACGATGTGTACATTGGAAAGCAGAGTTGTGTTTATTATTCACATGGGTCACTGTGCTGTGCTGAGACTGCAATCACTTTTCTCATTTTGTCTCCTCTGTGATGCCTCAGCCTGCAGCTGTAGCCCTGTGGCATCGGATCCCGTCAGATCTCGGAAGCTAACAGGGTCAGGCCTGGTTAGTACCTGGGTGGGAGACTGCCTTGGAACACCAGAAGCTGTAGGCTTGGGAGAAGGACCTGGCAACCCCCTCCCAAAAATCAACCTGCCTGCAGCGGTAGCCCTGTGGCATCCGATCCCGTCAGATCTCCGAAGCTAAGCAGGATCGGGCCTGGTTAGTACCTGGATGGGAGACTGCCTGGGAACACCAGAAGCTGTAGGCTTGGGAGAAGGACCTGGCAACCCCCTCCCAAAAATCAATCTGCCATTGAAAACCCTATGCACAGCAGAGACACACTGACAATAGTGTTTTCCCTGTTGTACAGAGGGTCGCTATGAGTTGGATACCGACTCCACGGCACCTAACAACAACAACAAGTGATGCCTCAATTTGTCTTCCTTTTACTCATCTCTCTACAAACACAGCCTGGATTCAGTTATAATTCTTTGTACTTATAGCAGAATTAGTTGGGCTTGCTGATGTCAGTACAATTTCACAAGAAAGGGAAAATATGCACCAAGACCTCATACCAGTGAGCTTCCAATTGGCTGTGTCTGTTCCCAACAACAGATAACACTGCACACTTCCCCAAATGAGTCCATAGCATGTTTGCTGACCTATTAATCCATCTTCTGAAAGCAATCATTGGTTTCATTCATCTGTTCTGTCAGCCCATATTCCTCTCCTTCCCCCAGTGCAGTTAAGAAGATTGAAAACAAGGGTAATTGCAATCCTGTTATCAATAATACCTACTTCATAGCATATTATACTCAAAGTATTATTTCTACCAGCCTAAAAGTTGGTTGTCAATAGCAGGATATGTTTTATCACTTCTTTTAAGTCAGTATCTAAGAACAACCCCAAAGCCTAATTAATAAGCAATAAAATTCTGATTCTTACACCTAGAAATTCTAATTCAATGAGTCTGGAATGGGACCATGAACCAGCATTTTTAACATATCCTCCAGATGATTGTAAGGCAGGTAGTCTGTAGAAAATATATTGAGTAACATTATTTACAAGTATGATAAGAAGCAGGATGGGTAAAATGATTCAATTTTCAGCCAGTTGTTATAGTATGAAGTCTAGAAACAGTCTTAAATTCAAGATGGCATAAGTGAATGTCTAAGCAAATTCTTAATTTCTTCATTTTGATGTTTCAACCATAGCTAATAAACCATGGCTCTAGTATGAGAATCTTTTGCCATATAAAAAGTTAACTCATTTAATGGTTTAATGTAACAGGTATTTCATAGTTTCTGTAGGTCAGGAAATAAGCAAGGGTTAATATGATGACTCGTTCTGGTCTGCCTAGAACTAAGAAGATTTTTGGGACATGGTCATTCTGTGATAAAATCAGGAAAATTCCAGTCAAAGTAGATTGAGTTGATCACCTAGAGCTCAGCTGGGTTGTTTGGCACAGGATGTCTCAGGTGGAAGCCAGGATGTCAGCAGGGTCCAATGTCATGTAAAGGCTTCATCGAGTCTGAAAGAGCTGCTTCCAAGGTGGCACACTTGCATTGCTTTTGGCCACATGCCTCAGTTCCATGCTGACTATTGGCAGGAAATTTTAGTTCCTTGCCACACAGTCTTCTGTATGGGATGCTTGAGTGTCCTCACAACATGAAATGAACATCCTCCAGACTGAGAAATACAAGAGAGAGATCAGGAAAGAAGTGCAGTACCTTTCATGACCTAGTCTCCAAAGCCATACATTGTTATTTCTGCTTGTAATCTATTTGTTAAAAGATTATCTCTAAGTCTAGCTCACAGGGAAAGAAAAATAGATTCTACCTATGTGAAGGAGATACCATAAAGAATTAGTTGATAGATTTAAAACTACTAAAACAGTGTCTGCAACAATGGACTTAAACATACAAAGGATCGTTTGCCTGGCACAGAATCAGCAAGTGTTTCGATCTGCTGTACATAGGGTCGCTATGAGTTGCACTCACTCGACGGCACCTAACAACAACAACAACAACAACAACTCTAATATTTCCTTCAAATTTAAAACCATTCTAGGAGATTATTTAATATCCATTCCTACCTGATGAACTGAAATAATCTCAAGTTAGAAAAAGTAAACTCAGCTGGGCAACATGGCACACATCTGTAATTCCATAGCTCTGGATGCTGAGCCAGGTTGATCACAGGTTTGAGTCCAGAGGCAGCATCCTCAATTTGATGAGACTCTGTCTCAAAATAGAAAAGAAAAAAGGAAAGGTGGAGAAGTTCAGTGGTAGATTACTTGCTTAGCACATGCAAGGTCCTGGGTTCAATCCCAGTGCTGCCAAAAGAAAAAAACAGAAGAAGAAAAAAGAAAAAGGAAACTCCTCTCAACTTTTCTTTTGGTAGTTACAATATAGCTGACCTTTCTGACTTTAGGAATTATATTCTTGTTGCTTTAGTAAAATAGAATAAACTTTAATACTATTTTACTCAAAGAAAGGTCATATTTTTAAGGTAAATGCCAATAGATTTCCTTCATAGCTGAGAATAAGGGAAAAACTTGGCCAGTTTACAATTAATTAGATCAAGGTGGTCAGTGAAACCAGAAAGTGGGAGTCCCAAATTTATTTTAT
Source organism: Pedetes capensis (assembly GCA_007922755.1). NCBI lineage: Eukaryota > Metazoa > Chordata > Mammalia > Rodentia > Pedetidae > Pedetes > Pedetes capensis. Next base: position 28,806 of record VMDO01021742.1, on the reverse strand, counting down.
CATATTTTCATTTTTACTTTATTTTTCTGTTGAATCATAGCTGAGCAGACATTAGAAGCCAAACTTTAACAAATTCACTATGTGACCTCAGGCAAGTATCTTTCCTGGGTACTTCATATATACATAAAGTGAAGAAATTTGTCTAACAGTCCCTGGAGATCCCTTTCTGCTAGTAATATTGGAAGATTATCTCAATCATTGGGAAATTTGCCAGACCCTTAACACAGAACGGACCAGACTTATTTCCCTTTCTCTTGCTGACTCTTGAAGGGTAAAGCACTCATACCCTCCATTGATGAGTTAATATAATATTCCAGTCACTCTCTAAGGTTAATACAAGGTCAAAGATATCACTCTGATTTAATATCTGATTTTAAAAAAAGCAAAGCAGACCATCTTTGAAAAAAAAATGTTCGTGAGCAGTGTGACGAGGTCACATATGCTTGAAATCTTGATATCCAAATTCTGGAAGCTACACAAAGACACACAATGTGGAATCTCTTTGGTCCAGTAGTCACTTTCCATGCCATGCACTATGAATGGATATGTCATATATAACAACTCAATTTTTGGTCAGATTCCTTCTGCTTCATCTCAGAGCCATAATCTTTACCTAACAGCATGAATCGGCTCAATGCTATAATTATTTTAATCTCTCCTTTCATATTCATTTTTCTTCTTTGTGTTTATAAAATCTAACTAATTTAACAGTGTCTAATATAGTTAGTTGGATTTTTATTCCCTTAAATGATTTCTCTGGGCTGCGGGTTAGCTTAGTTGGTTGAGTGCTGCTCTGCACTCTTTGAGGACCTGGGTTTGATTCCCAGCACCACAAAAACAGGAGAAGGATATGGCAATCCACTCAAAGCAATCCCAAAACAATCAGCCACTGAAAACCCTATGAGAGTTGCTATGAATCAGACCCAACAACAAATTATTTCTCTAAAAAAGCAGTGATTATTCTCTCTAATTTAAAAAAAATTCACACATGAGATACAATAAATAGTTCAAAATAGTATCCTAAAATCATAAAATAAAAATTCAGATATTCCTAGTAAAACATTATTTCATTTTAGTAATACTACTTATTTCACACACACACACACACACACAAAAATGCTCGGCTATACATTACTCTGTTTGTTCCTTTTAACCAGTGTGAAACTGATGAGGCAAATATTTTTATCTCCATTTTACAAATAAAGAAATTGAGGCTCAAAGAGGACTTTCTAAAATTAAAAATAATAATAGTAATAACAATAATAATAATGGGCACATATTCTAGGACTCCCCTTGAATATGCAACTCTTCTATATATTTTGATTCCTTTCTAAAATGCTAGGTACTCAGTATTTCTGTCTTATACATAAACACAATCCTTCAGAAACATAGGGGAACATAAATTTTCTCAACATAGATAAAGGACAAATAACTTTGAGAGACTGTTACTAAACAGAGTAACATGAGTTAGCAGTGAGTGATAGAACATGACGTTATTTTTTCAAATACACAACAAAGGAAATTCTGAGAAGTTTAATATAAGAGCTATCCAAGGTGTAAAATCTTCCCAGACTCTAAGCTCTCCCCGCTGTGTGAAATCCTTATTGAGTACAGAGCTTAACTCTTCTGCATTAATCAGAATAATTCAAAGTGCTAATATCACTTATCTCCAACTAGGTACAATGTGATTACATTTGACTTGTGCAAATTTGAATATGCAAGGCCAGACAAAAATAACATTTTTTGAAAAACATGTTTAGTCTACCTAGCTCTAAACACATGCTGCCCACATTACCTGACATAAAACTCAAAGAAATGGGAATTTCTTTCAACATTGGAGAGAAAAACTGGCTTGCATTGGAGTCACTAGGACAGTGCAGTATGCATAAGTGCCTATACCCTGTCCATTATGCAGAAATGAAGGAATAATTATAGAGAAGTTGTATGTACTTACAAGGTTTGTCATAAACCATAATGTTGGATCCTAATTTAAGAGAAAGAGAACAGGTGGTGGGAAACGTGATGAGCAAAATTCTCCAAGGACTACATCTGTCCTCCTAGGAGCTACACTTGACTCTTTAAACAAATCCAACTTAGCTGCATAAATAACACAGGAAAATCAGACACTCAGATGGATAATGGTGGCCATGCCCTCAGCTGGATGCATTCTCAGAAAGACCTGATCCCAACTTATAAATGATGGTTCACAGACACACATGGCTGTGTCTTCCAACACTGAAGTAGATGCACATCTGTAATCAGCCGGCTTCTTTTTTACTAGTGAAGGATAAGAAAGGAACATACTGAGTTCCACAAGAAGGCTCAAAAATAAATAAATAAATAAACAAACAAACAAACAAACAAACAAACAAACCTACCTTCAAAGATCATGGAGGTATGTTTTCAAAGACTTTTCCATCAAATATCTTGCACACTTTTTTCTTCTCTGTACCCCACTTCTATCCTATACTCTTTTGTTGCTTAAAAAGATGATTACTGCATTAAGTGACTAAGTGCTTCTTTCTTCTGACTGATAGTTCATAAGACCACAGCATGAATTTCAATTAGCTCTTCTCACTGTATAAAGGGGGAAAAAAGAAAAAACAAAAAGAGAAAAATCAGACCTTGGAGAACAGAGTTGTTGAGAGACATTTTCTATGCCTTTCAAATACTTTTCTCATTGGAGTAAAACATCATTTGACAATGAATGGACTCCTATTTAAGGAGAAGCTTCTTTATGAATTTCCTATTTGAAGACATAGGCAACAACATGGAAAGACTATTTGTGGTTCCTCATTCTAGATGAATGGTTACTAGCTGCGAAATATAGGCCAATCATGAAAACTTTCTGAAACTCCATTTCCTCATTTATAAAACAGAAAAACGTTAATACCTACAACTCAAGCTGCCTGTGAGGGTTAAGTGAAATTATACATAAGAACTGCTATAAAACACTATGTATGACAATAATACATAGTAATAAAGACTAGGGGCTCTGGACATGGGATGTCTGGGTTTAAAACCTAGCTCCACTACTTGTAGCCATGTGATTTAGGGATACTTAACCTGTTGGTACGGGAGAAGGACATGACAATCCACTCCCAAAGCAATCCTGAAAACAATCAGCCATTGAAAACCCTATGAGAGGGTCACTATTTGTCAGACCAACTTGACAACACCTAACAATAACAACAAATCTGTTGGTGCCTCAATTTCCCCTCAGTAAAGTGCAGATGCTGTGATATTATGAATGATTACCAGAGTACTCTGAAAAGTGCACATTACAAGCTACTTAAATACCAGATACTATTATTATGTGGCTGCTATTAATGTTTATGTTGAGTCATAATAATGACAGCAGCATGAGCAAAGGGAGAAGAGGGAAGCAATAGGAAGAAATCATGGCACTGGCCAAAGTAAAGTCTCTTTTATGAAAGGTAATAAAAATAGTGCATGTATATAATCCTGCAGGCTCTGAACTTAAAAAGTCAGGCCCAATTGTTCATAAATACTTCCTTGCATGAGGGGAGGAAAAGGTTGTTTTCCACTTAAAAGAAAGCTTAGCTCCTTCACACACAAGTATTCCTGTAGGTACCCACCAAAAATTGCCTTGGGGTCTGTGGGGGAGGGGATGAAAGACTGTGACACCCAGGGAGAGATGATGAGACCACAAAACAATCAGGTAATGGCATCTGTGGTACTCAGCAAGAAGAGGAAAGAATGGTCCTCATTTCCAACAGAAAGCTACTTAAAAGTGTGAGGATGACATAAATATAAATATTCTCATGGTATTTGTCCAGTAAGCACTTTAAGCCTATAAATGGCAAGAGTGTTTGATTGGAGGATGAAAGTTTAACTTTATGATACTCCTGACAAATAGTGCTGAAGGGGCAATTTCTGCATCAATTCCTCTTTTGTATTTTGGGATTTTCCACTTAATATTAATCCTAACCCCAAAGGAAGAGAAATGGCTGTGGGAAATCACGACAGTGGCATAACCATAGTAGTAATATTTTCATTGATTATACTCCCACAATGTGCCAGGCCTGTGATAAGTGTTTTATATGTACTATTATTTAATTCACCTAAATACCCTATGGAAACAGGACTATGAGAGGAAACTAAGTTTTGGAAAATTAAGCAACTTGTCCAAGGTCATACAGTTAGAAAATATCAAATCCAGTATCCAAACCAACTTCTACCTGACTCCAGGAAAAGTACTTTATCCCCATATATTATAGACAAGTTAAGAAAGTCTATTTCTCTCACAAAAGAGGCTGATGATGTAGGTAGTGGTTTGGGGAGTGAGTCAACCGCACCTTTTCCCTACCCACAGTAGACTGAAATTTTGGAATCACTAAGTATTCATGGGAATCTGCTCTTGCTGATGCTGTTGTTTGGTAATGGATAACATGGAAGAAAAATCATAAATAATGAAAACAAGCCCCTTTTCCTAAGAAAGCTTAAAATGCAAGAATATAGAAAAAAACAAAGGAAAAGAGGGTGCTGGAGGCATCCACAACCATGATGGACACCAGAGATAAGTGAGGTCTCTTTTAACATTGGTAGTGACACAAGCTTTGTGGGGCTGTGGGGAATCATGGCTGTTGCTGCAACTTCCCCTGCGATATACCCTAGTGCAGGGAGAAAGTGTCATTAATAACCATTAGTGGAAGGCTCATAGGTGCTGCAGTAGATGTTGCCTGGCAGGGAAATTGACAGAATCTGAAAACACAAACCAGGAGGTAATTTTCATCATGGGACAATCCTCAAAAGATGTCCAGCCTAATTCAAAATATGTTCATTCTCCCAGCCTTCACAAGTGAGGAGATCTTCACTTCATCCAACCCTCCCAGGAGGCAGATGCCCCTCCACTGTGCTCTCAGTACCCTGCCACTTACCTCCATCAAAACCACTACACCACCGTGCTGTGTTTGCTTGTGTGTCTCCATGTGCTCCTCCTTCACCAGATTGAGTTCTTTCAGGAAAGGAGGCAACTTTCCTTCATCTTTGGAGCTCTAGTACTCAACACACAAGGGGTGCTATTGAATGAATGGATGGATAAATGAAAGAATGAGCCAACGATGGGTGCGTGAAAGGAAGTAGGAAGGGTAGACTCTAAGCAACATGTTCCCATCAACTTTTACCCGCAGAACCAACAAAAATAACCTAGAGGCCACTCTACTTTCATAAGAATAGCACCTTACCTGTAGAAAAAATTTATTATTTTATGATGTGTTCGCACAGCCACAATCCTATTTAATCTTCAAGATGTGACCTCAAATGATGAAAACAGCTCACAAACAATAAGCAGCTTTCTCAATGTGGACATTAAGGATGTGGCAGAGTTGGATTTCAATCCAGGCTTCCTGATCACCCCTGGGTGGGCTCTTCCTGCCACCACAGCACACTCTTCCCCAGGCCTTACCTCCTGGCCCCTGGGGAAGAAGCTCTCACTTATAATGAGACTCCAAATAGGCAGACAAGCTGAGCAGACCTGTGTGTCCCTGCAGCACAAAACACGACATCTTCATGTTTTGCTACCTATTTGTTCTCTACTCACTGCTACAGGAGACTGCTGTTTCTCTTCCCCTAGAATTGCTTACTAGAGACCAGAGTTGAGAAAAAATTCAATCAATGTCCCACATGACACAGATTTTTCAATGATAGAGGCCAGGAAGCTCCTGGTGGAGTAAGCAAAGTGTATGATCTATAGTCTGTAGAGCCAAGCACCATAGTAGATATTAGAAGTGTCTGCAAGTAAGAGGAAATGGCACCCTAGCCCTTACTTGCTCATCTAATTCAACAAGGGATTTTTTCCCTGTTGATCTACACCTGACTAAAGAGGGAAAGCTTTGTAGAGAGAGATTTGAGAACACAAAGAAGGTGCATGTGTACAACAGCTATATGCCCAAAGCCAGAGTTGACATAGAATGAGGGAGTTTCCTGGGAATCAAATAGAAAGCTAAAATGACAGGCTGGTTTTCATTGTATGGTATATACTTTATCCATTGGGACAAGGCTTGAAGTCAAAAGACTCAAGCTACTGCAAAAATGATATGGAGTGAAAGATGGGAGTGAAAAATGAAAGAATACAAGAGCTGTACTTGGCAGGGTTCAATCAGGGAAGCAAAAGCAGAAAAGCAGAATAGAAGAGTGAACAAACAAGAAATTGGCTTGCATGATTATCACAGTCCACTAAGCAAGACTGAATTCCATAGGGCAGGCAGACAGGCAAGAAGGAAAGAAAGATTACAACCGAGGTAGAATTCTTCAAGTGTACAGTGAAGCTTGTCTACAGGCCACAGTCAGTCTCTCTCTCTCTCCCTCTCCCTCACTCTCTATGTCTCTCTCCTAAGTCTTCTTTCAGAGGACTTCCAATTGATAAAGTCAAATCCTCTTTTGATAATCTCCCTAATTTAATATCAACTGATTAAGGAATTTAATTATATCCATTAGTGTTTAATTGAGTGTCTGAGAGAAGGGGTGTGTGCTAGCCTCTGGCTGCTGCTTTCTGGCCATCCTCCAGCTCTAGGAGAGATTATCTCCCATAGTCCACTTTACTTGGAAATTCACTAGAGAGGGAATTTGAGGGAGGACAGCTTAGCTTGATCAAGCCAACCGCCTACAAAGACAAGGATATAACTGGAGCCAGATCTCACATACCAGGGAACTGTGTTGTAAGGAGCCCTTAATGATTCCACATACATACTCCTGAAGAAAGAAAGAATTAAGTTCTTTCCATAATAAGAGCATCAACAATTAACAGAGAGGTCTGCATGAGTAGCCAGTGTCCCTCTCTCCTCCCTGACCCAACATCCCCATGATAGTCCATGCTCAGCTCAAATCTTTATTCACAAAGGAATGATTGTCTAATTTCCAGGGATGTGTTCAAATAACGCCAGCTGTGAATTCCTTTCAATTCAGCTCACCTTTCTGGGTTGGCCGCAGCAATGACTGAGCAAAACTGGCACAAGAAATTAACTATCTCCATCTAATGTGAACTCCATTAATAAACATTCTTTGCTTTTCCTGTTGAGCTAGGAGAAATTCTTTCAGATTTGCATAGAACTCTGACAGTTACTCCTAATAAATCTTATATCCTCCCATATTAGTCAGCCAGAATGTCACTGTGGTAGAGAAAACAACCCAAGCAAACTTATGGAAGGAAATACTTATTGAGGACTTATGGTTAGAAGATTTTAGTCCATAGAGGTGGAAGGTATGGTGGCAGAACAGGCATGGCAGGGCCCATGGCACAGAACCTCACATCTTGGCTATCAGGAAGCCCAGAACAGAGGGTGACCAGAACCATGGAGCCAAGTAAAAATTTCCAAAGGCCTACCCCTTGGGAGCTGCTTCTGCAAAGCTAGAATCTCACCTTCCAAAGATCCATAATTACCATAAATAGCATGACCAACTGGGGGCCAAATGTTTAAGCACATGACTTTTGGAGGACATTTAGATCCAAACCTTAACACTCCACCACTGACCCCCAAAGGTCATGGCCATCTCATAATATAAAATGAATTAGTCCAACTTTAAGAGTCCCCAAAGTCTTATCAGTCTCAACTAGGTTCAAAAGTCCAAGTCCAAAGTCTTCACTGAGACTCTAGGCATACTTAGCTGCAAAACAAAAATCAGGTTACATACTTCCAATACACAATGGCACAGAGTAAGCATTTCTATTCTAAAATAAAGGAATGAGGGTACAGAAAGGAAAGATTAGTCCATAGCAAGACTGATAACCCACTGGACAAACAAATCTCATGGCTCTCTGGCACCTAGCACATGTGAGATCACCTGGGCTTTAACAGGCTTGGACTGCTCCACTATCATTCCCCTCCCATTTGCAGCACACTTCATAGGCTGGTTCTATTTCTTACAAGCAGTTTCCCTCAGTGGATGCTTCACATTGCTGACATATGCAAAATCCTGAGATCTCCATTGCTGTTTAGACTCCCCTCTCAAAACTCCATGCATCAGCCCTTCTGGGGCTTTTTGCAGGGCATCCTAACCTGGTACAAATTGCCTGGACTCTCAGGATGCTTTATAGAACCTTAATGGTGGCAGCCTCCATAATGCGTTAACTCTTGCATTCTATATGCCTGTAAAACCAGCACCATGTGGATGATGCCAAAACTTGCTGCCAACTTGAGAGGTAGCTCAGAGTAACTCAGAAGAGGTAGCACCTTCAAATCACAGCTCAGGGGTGGCCTCTGTATGCCCAAGCTAAGAAACAATTTCCCTGAGGAGGAGCCTTGAAGCAGGGCATTCCAGAGGCATTTGTTTTTCAGACACTCTCCTTTCAAGTGTGTTTTTAATTTCATACCCTGGAGCTTTAGATGGGAGGGGTCTGGACAACTCCTTCTTCATCTTGAGAGTATTTCTCCTGTTGTTCCCTTAATGGTCCTTATCTCTTCAACAATTATGGCTTCCTTGACTCAATAGGCTTTGTCCACAGGAGCTTTAGACAAGCTACAGCTTTTTCCTTCTTTAAATTACACATTTTTTCAGATCTTCCTGTCATGCCATTTGCTTAATTCTTTTCCTCATAAATATCACTTAAAGCAGCAAACAATAACCATCCATACCCCCTATATATTGCCAACTTCATGATATATTCTCCACCAAGTTAATTAGTCTATTAATTTTGGATTCATCCTCACTTAAATCTTTAGGCAACAACAGACCATAGACAAGATTTTTGTGAAAATATAACATGAATCACCTTTAGTCCAGTTCCCAATAGTCTTCATTTTTCTCTGAAACCGTGTAACTCCTATTGTATTTCTATTGGAGGTGGTATTCAGGTCTTCTGAACTCTCATAAGAACATCTTCACAAGCACTACTTATAGCATTCTGGAGCTTCACTTGCCCACACCTACAAAATCCCACCAGAAATAGCTCTAATATCCTAAAAACCACATGGTCAGGTTTCCATACAGACCCTACTCTCAGTACCAATTTTCTCTTTTACTCATCTGGTGTACTGTTTTGATAGAGAAACTGGCCAAACCAAACTAATGGGAGGAAATATTTACTAGGGGCTTAGGTTATAGGATTTTAGTCTATAGAGGCAGAAGGTATGGCAGCAGGGCAGGCCAGCATGACAGGGCCTGTGGCACAGAACTGCACATTAGGGTGATCAGGAAGCCAAGAGCAGAGAGTGATTGGAACTGTAGATCCAGGTAAAACTCTCCAAAGCCCTCCTCCCAGAAAGGCTCTTCCATAAAGCCAGATCCCACATTCCAAAGTCCATAGCCTCCACAAGCCACACAACCAGCTGGAAACCAAACGTTTAAACATGTGACCTATGGGAGACATATAGATCCAACCCCTATCATGTCACTTTTCCTCTATTACTCTGTTATAGGTATTTCTTGTATTATTCTATTATAGGTGTTACTGTATTAAAAAAAAACAAAAACTATTCACATGCCTAATTCTGTCCCAACATCAACTTCCAGGAGGACCCTCTGTGATGATGCTGATATAAACAAATTCACTGCACTGTCATTTATATAAAAATATCGCACAAGAAATTATGTACAGCACATAACACTTAATGACAAATAACTAAGTTAATTGGTTTATGTATTTACTACACTATATATTTTATCATTATTTTAGAGTATGTTCTTTCTATTTACAAAAAGATTTACTATAAAAAAGTTTGCATCCTAGTGACCATATAAATAAATAAATGAAGGAGACAGTAAGACATCCCAGAAAGATATTATGTGACATATTCAATTAAAAGAAAGTGAGAATGGGTGAGGAGTTGAGGAAATCAGTTCAAGAAGCCACTGTCTCTTGCCAAGGTCCCATTCCTAAGCTAGGTTTCAGAAATAGACCTTTTTGCTTATATACTGGCAAGACTATGGCATATACATACCGCAATGATTCTCCTCATCCTTCTTCAAAGCAACCTATGGGTACTAAGTTGGGTTAGAGTTAACGTCATATTGGATCCTTGGCCTTTGAAGTAAGATATGTTGAGTGTTGAGGGCCAAGTGTAAGCTTCTAAAACTGACCCCTCTCTCTTGCCTCAGTAAATTAAAAACCATAGTGCATCCTGAAGGTGCATCTGACTCATGCCATGGTATTTTCAGTGGCATCATATGGTTGTGAAAGCTGGACATTGAACAAGAAAGACAGAAAAAGAATTGATGCTTTTGAATTGTGGTGCTGGAGACGTCTATTGAATATACCATGGACTGCCAAAAGAACCAACAAATCTTTCCTAGAAGAAGTACAACCAGAGTGCCCCTTGGAAGCAAAAATGGCCAAACTGCGTCTTACATATTTCGGACATGTAGTCAGGAGAGAACAATCCCTGGAGAAGGACATCATGTTTGGAAGAGTGGCAGCTCAACACAAAAGAGGAAAACCCTACACCAGATGGATTGACACAGTGTCTGCAACAATGGGCTTAAACATAAATAAGATCATTTGCCTGGCACAGAATCGGCAAGTGTTTCGATCTGCTGTACATAGGGTCGCTATGAGTTGGACTCGACTTGATGGCACCTAACAACAACAGTGCATCTGGGGAAATGACAGAAATTAATCATATTCTTAAGTATCTAAAGGATGTAGAAATAGCAGCCCTTATATCTTCATTTAATTCACCCATCAGCCTTCGCAGAAACTGGATGGTTGATGAAGGACTGCATAATGCAGTGAACTTAGTCATTAGCCTCATCAGAGTCACCAGCCAGGTTATATTGTTATCAGAGCAGACTAATACATATTCAAATAAATGGTGTGTCATCACACATTTGAGGAAGGCCTTTCTAGCTCAATCAGTAAAGAGGAGTAAAAACAATTCACATGGTATAGGTAATAATATCCATCCACACTTTTGCCCAAGGGCTATGTTAACTTTTTCTTCTCTCATAGTCCATTCCAAATAGATATAGACTAACTGAATATGCCATAGAATTTCATACTGATGATATAATGCTGACCAACCTTCCTGAAGAAGTGGTTAATACACTGGAGGCTTGGTGAGACAAATATAGTCCAGAGTACTCGTAGACCTGCCACTATATTTATCTATTTATTTACTTATTTACTATAGATTTATCACTTTGGTTGTTGTTCTAAGACAGGGCCTTGCTATGTGTCCCAGGTTGGCTTTGAACTAACAATCCTACCCCAGGCTCCTGAATCCTGAGATGGCAGGTATGTACCACCATGCTGATCTAGCCCTGTCACTTGGGTAAAGTTTTTAAGGATCCAGTAGTCAGGAGCACACTGAGACAACCCCTGTAAATGAAAACACAGAACAGGTCAAAGATGGAATCTGGACTTCTATCTTATACCACAGGCCAAAATCAACTCAAAATGGATTAAAAATAAAAATCTAAGACCTAAAACTACAAAACTCCTAAAAGGAAACAGAGAAAAACTTCTTGATATTGGCCTTGGCAATGATTTCTTGGATATGGCATCAAAAGCACAAGTAACAAAAGTAAAAATAGGTAATTGGGATGGCATCAAACTAAAGTCATTTGCAAAGTATAGAAAACAATCAACACCATGAAAAGGCAACCTACAGAGTGGGAGAATAATTCGCAAACCATATATTGGTTAGAATGTTCTAGGTGAAATATACAAGAAACTCCTACACCTCAATAGCAAAAACATTTTTTTATTTGAACAAAGGAACTGAATAAAGACATTTCTCTAAAGAACACATACAAATAGCCAACACACATATAAAAAGATGCTTGCTAGGATTTGGATGTGGTCTGTTCCCTAAGGGTTCATGTGTTGGAAACTTGGTCCCTAGTGTGGTGATATTAGGAAGTGGTGGAATCTTTAAGGGATAGATCCTAATCCCACCTAAATCCATGTACATGCTTGTAATTCCAGTAACTTGGGAGACAGAGGCAGAAGGATTATGAGTTCAAGACCAGAGGCAGCCTGTATAGCTTAGTGAGACCCTGACTCAAGATAAAAAATGAAAAATGGACTAAGAGTGAAGCTTAGTATTAGAGCACTTACAAAGTATGTAGGAGGCCCTGGGTTCAACTCCCAAGTCCCCCCTCCCCCCAAAAAGCAGACAAACAGAAAATAGCAACAAAAAGCCCACAAGAGGTGGGTTCTACTGGGACACCACAAGAGGCATGGCTGTAAGAAGAGATTAATATATTTCTTATGGGACGCTTGGGTATTTCTCCTGAGAGGGTTGTTACAACAGAAGCAAGCCTAGCCCCTCGCCTATTTGGGCTTCCCTTTTGGTAATATGATCTCTTCCTCTCGCATGTGTTCCTGTTATTGTGACACCATCCATGATGAGATAGCACAGTCAGAGGGCACCTCACCAGAGCCAGTGCCATGTCATTTGCACTTCCAGTGGCCAAAACTGTGAAAACCTCTTTTCTTTATAAGTACCCACAAGTATTTCATTAAACTAACAAGGAACCGACAAATACAGTGTTCAACATCATTAATCATTATTGTTGTTGTTAGGTGCCCAGGAAACCAGATCTGACTCATAGCAACCCTATGTATACCAGAACAAAATACTACTGTGCCATGCATCCTATACTTTTACACTTTGGCCCATTGTTGCAGTCACTGTATTTCTTCTCATTCAGAGTCATGCCACATCAGCAAAAGGAGGTTCCAGGTGTTTTACTCCATTTCTGTCATTAAGGTCAACTATATTTTGAAAAGGCAACTCTTCCCCGGTTGTTTCTTGAATGCCTTCCAGACTGGGGTCACTCATTCTCCAGCACTATATTTGACAGTGCTTCTTTACTATGTATAGGGTTTTCAATGGCTAATTTTTTTCGAGAGTAGACTGCTCTCTAGGTCCTTCTCTCTAGTTTGTCTTAGTCTGGCAGCTCAGCTGAAACCTGTTCACCACGGGTGACCTTGCTGGTATCAGAAATACCAGTGGGCATAGCTTTCAGCATCACAACAACACACAAGCCCCACAGCACAACACATTGACAGACATGTCCAGGTCACTAATCATTAGAGAAATAAAAATTAAAAAAAACCATTAAAAGTCACTTCATATTGTTAAGAGAGCTATCATCAAATAAGCAAAGGATAATAAGTGTTGGAATAAGTGTTGGTGAGTTGTTGTTGTTGTTAGGTTCCACTGAGTCTGTGTCCAACTCATACAAACCCTACATGTTGTTGTTGTTAGGTGCCATCAGGTCATGCCCGACTCATAGTGACCCTCATAGGGTTTTCAATGACTGATTGTTTTGGTATTGCCTCGGGAGTGGATTGCCACATCCTTCTCCCATTCAACTCTACATACAACAGGCAAAACACTATTGTCAAGGGCTTCTCTGCTATTCATAAGGTTTCAATGGCTGAATGCTTTTTGGGGAAGTGGGTTGCCAGGTCCCTCTCCCAAGCCTACAGCAGCTGGTGTTCCCAGGTGGTCTCCCATTCAAGTACTAACCAGGCGCAACCCTGCTTAGCTTCTGACATCTGACAGGATTGGACTCCATAGTGGTATAGCTGCAGGCAATGTTGGTGAGAGTGTAGATAAAAGGCAACCCTTCTATACTGTTGGTGAGAATTCAAATAGGTACAGCCACTGTGGAAACTCATATGGAAGCTCTTTGAAAAATTGAATAGAATTGTCATATAATCCAGTAATTTCACAGCTAGCCATATGCCCCAAGGAACTGAAACCAGGATCTCAAAGGGATATTAGCAAGTTCAAGTCCATTGCAGCAGTATTCACAATAGACAAGACATGAAAACAACCTAAATGTCCATCTGTGGACATATGAATAAAGAAAATGTGACATATATATACAATGGAATATAATCCACCTTTACAAAAGAAGAAGGTCTTGCTATCTGTGACATGAATAAACCTAAAGGGTATTAATATCAGTGAAATAAGTCAGACATAAAAGGACAAATACTACATGATATCACTTGTGCTAGTCAGATTTCTGTCACTTGACAAAGTACCTGAGATAATTAACTCATTTAGAGGAAAGACTTATTTTGGTTCACAGTTTGAGAAGTTTCAGTCTATGGTCTCTTGGCTCTGCGGTTTTAGGCTGATGGCAAGCCATAGTTTTGTGGTGGGGAGCACATGGCAGAAGAAACTGCTCACCTCATGGGAATAAGGAAAGAAAGAAAGAAGGAGACAAGATCCCAATACATTCTTGAAGGGCACACCTCCAATGACCTACTTCCTCTAACAAGGTCTCACTTCCTAAAGATTCTACTGCCCCTCAGTAGTACCATCAACTGGAGATCAAAGCTTTTGCATATGGGCTTTGGGGGACATTCAAAATCCAAATGATTATACACTTATATGATGAATCTAAAGTAACCAAACTTATAGAAGCAGAGAGTGAATAGTGCTAGGGACTAGGGGGAGTCAACAGAGTACAAAATTTCAGTTATACAAGATGACTGTTTCATTAGCATAGTGCCTATGGATACAATATGGTGTTGTATAACTACAAATTTGCTAAGAGGGTAGATTTATGGGTTTGTTTATTTGCTTGCAGTATTTAGGGCTGGAACCCCTGGCCTTGCCCATGCTAGGCAAATGGTCTACCACTGAATTGCATCTCCAGACAACTTTTTAATTTTTTTTTTTAATTTTGAGACAGAGTCTTGCTAAATTATGCAGGCTACCTCTGGCCTCGAATTTATAATCCTCCTGCCTCAGTCTCCCAAATTGCTGGGATTACAGGCATGGGCCATGGTGCCTGGCTTAAGTACTCTTATGACAAAATAATCATAATCATAATCATAATAACAGCAACAGTAACAACAAGTAAGAAGGCAGAGAAAACTGTTGGTGGTGATGGGTAGGTTTCTGGCATGCATTGTGGTGATTTTTTGGGGTGTGTAATTACATCCCACATTGTCCAATTATATACATTAAATATGTACAGCTTTTTCATGCCAATCATACCCCCATAAGGAGATTTTAAAAAGGAAGAAACAAATTGCTTCTGCTGACATCCTCTGCTATATAGATTGAAGCAGAACACCTGGCTGGCTTACTCTGAGTTTAGAGACTACGAATAGTGCATTGAAAAACCTAGCCCCCACCCATGCCATAGAAGAGCCTGAAGCAGAAAAGCACTCAGGCACTTGTCCGGGCTGCAAGGCGAGTGTCTCTGTAAGATGGAGATATTCTGGCAACCTCAAGGCTGTTTGAGAAGACTATGATGGAAAAAGACATGGTTTTCTAACAAATCTAGTGGGATAAGGACAATGTAGAACAAAGCCTTGACCTTTACAGTAAGGAACAACATGCTTTAAAAAAACCAAAAAGTCAAAAATAAAAATAAAAATAAAAATAAAGCACCAGCTCCTGAAATGTTCCTTGTCATTCTATACTTATCTGTTAAATGTCAAGCCTATGTGGAGCCAGAACTGCCCATCATAAGCTGGGGCCTGTCTAACCCACTAAGTCACAAAGTCAGGCTGGTCCAAAGGGCATTCAAAAGGACTAAGCACTAGTAGGAATGAAGGGCACAGGCCAGCTGCATAAGCAACAAAAGCAACACTGAGTCCCATGACATCTAAGTTCACACAGATGGTCAGAGGGGATGTCCTGTAAGATAAGCTGAAGAAGAAGAAAACATCAATACTGGCTTATGGATGGACAGTCTTGGTAGGGGGCCAAGTACAAAGATGGACAAGAGCTTTGTAACAGTCTCACTTTAAAAATGGTGGAGAGAATCCTTTCCAGTGGGTGGTTTGGGAAGGGCTCTGATCACCTATGTTGCATGGAAATAAAAATGCCTAGGGTTAATGTGGGGCTAGGGTTTAGCTCAGCTGGTAGAGTACTGCTCTGTGCACTCTGAGGCTTTGGGATCGATCCCCAGCAAGGCAAAAATGGGAGAAGGACCTGGCAGCACACTCCCAAAATAAGCCCGAAACAATCAGCCATTGAAAACTCTATGAATGGTGAAGTGGTAGACATGGCACAGTGTTGAGGACTGTTTTGTTCTGTTTTACATGGGGTTGCTGTGAGTCAGACCTGATTTGATGGCACCTAACAACAACAATAAGGGCTAATGTATATGCAGTTATGTATTACTTGATAAGGACACATTCTGAGAAATGTCTTTGGGCAACTGTGGTGTTGGGTGAACATGCTGGAGCGTATTTACACAAACCTGGATAATATCAGCCAATCACTCAACAAGGCCCATTACATGAGATATATCAGAGTGCTGCCAGCAGAACCAGCATACTGCTTAACAGGAAACATTTTTGAATAAGTAGAAGGAATATATTCTGAAATAATGATTAAAAGTATATACAGTAAATACACAAACCAGTAACATAAACACTTACCATTAAGTATGTGCTGTGCATAATTGTTTATGCTACACTTTTATATGAGCAGCAGTATCGTAGGTCTTTTCACATCAGGATCATTTCAAACACATGAAGAAGGCATCATGGTATACCTTATGATGTTCTGACATCACTCAACCACAGGAATTTTTCAGCTCCATACAAACCTTATGAGATGACCATTGTATATTCAGTTAGTTGTTGACCAAAAGCTCATGATATGGCACATAACTATACAGAAATTCACAAGCTGTGGCAGATGTCTTAGATGCTCATCAAGGCTAAGAAGGTAAAAGATTGAGCTAGGTAAGGAGGTCTGGGAATAAGCATAGAGGACAACACAGGCACAAGGATGAGTTTGATAAGGCTTGCATTACTCATTACCACCTATCAGAAGACATTTACCACAAAGAAGCCAGTAAATTTCCAATTAGATAAACTGAATCTGTCAGCTAATATTAGCTGCCACCTCCAATTCCTGGAAAAAATGGGCTCATGAACAAAATGGCAGAGGTAAAACTTTGCATGAAACCAACAGTATAGCCTTCCACTTAGCAAGAGATCAACATTTCAGAGTCTCACTTTCCAAGGGAACAAAGTAAGGCTGTCTTGCAAGCAACGGACACCAAAGCTGAGACTGGCACTATTCAAGACCCATTTACCACATGATGGCGTATTGGCCACAATGGATCTCCTTCAATGCAGAAGAGTTCAACACACATTCTTACAAAATGAGACTCTAGAGTATGGGTTTACATTTCCTGCAGGCATAGCCTCAAGCAGCACCATCAGCCAGGGCCAATGGGGGAAAGGGGAGGCTTACCTTATGGGCATAGAATCCCACACCAACATAGCATTTAGCCAAATGGCCCTCTCCATTGGGAAGGAGGTTCAAAAGTGTGCCCATTACCATGATAGTCACCAGGGGTAAAATATATTACAGCACCAGAAACAGCAGCTTGCTGTGGCATCAGGATGGCCAGCTGCCCAACTTCCTGTCTCTGTACTTATAAGCCTTTCATAATCAAATGGCAAGGAAAGCTTGAAATAAGCTGTAAGATCAAATGTTAAACTAGACAGTCTTTTAATAACTGAAAGCACTAGGGAAAATTTTGGAATCTGCCCAGAATGAATTCAGATCGTCTACTCTCTGGGGGGAAGGGAAATTTAGCATAGTTTGGTAGGGAACAGAACCTGAAGAAAAATGAAACCGTTTCACGTTTGTGTCTTTCTTAATTGAGAGAGGTCAATAAACTGGTTGCATTTCTTGTTTTCTATCCATCAGCAGCAGGGCGCATTCTGAGGAGGGGACAGATTTTGCACCCAGAGTGTACAATTTGGTGGCCACAGATTGACATTCTCTGAGGGTTTCCTTTTCTTTAAGGGCTGCTGAATTATTCACATCCCCAAGTGCTTTCTGAGCCTGGCTTGTCATTAAGTGTCCTTTCTGCAACACCCACCCTCTCTCCCTCCATAAAAGAACCTTCTTCCCCATTGTCTTCCTCATTTGCAATTCATTCTTCTAATCTTCGCAGCATTGTCTGGACTAAAGAGCACCCTGGGTTCTTTCTACACAATTCTCCCACGCTTCAACTATGGGAGGGAGAGACAGCACTTCTGAGAAGACTCTTTAAAAGAATGTATTGTTTCCTGATTGGAAAACACTTTAAAGAGTCCTAAATATACTTAAGCCTGCAGCGGTAGCCTTGTGGCATTCCATCCCGTCAGATCTCGGAAGCTAAGCAAGGTCAGGCCTGGTTAGTACCTGGATGGGAGACCGCCTGGGAACACCAGAAGCTGTAGGCTTGGGAGAAGGACCTGGCAACCCCCTCCCAAAAATCAACCTGCCATTGAAAACCCTATGAACAGCAGAGAAGCACTGACAATAGTGTTTCCCCTGTTGTACAGAGGGTCGCTATGAGTCAGATACCTACTCTAGGGCACCTAACAACAAATATACTTAAATGTTCTTTCATTTTAATTTAATATTGGGAGGCACACACAAACACACACAAAAAAAGACTATTTGAGCTTTAACAATATGCCTTTGAAAGGTTGGAAAATTTTAAGTGGCTGTAGAGTCCTACAGAATTTGGAAATCTCACAGAATAAGAATTCCTTTATTTGTTTTTGTTTTGTACCTTGTAGAAAATATCACTACAAACAGACATGTTGTTGTTAGGTGTCTGATTCATAGGGACCCTACCTACAACAGGCTAACCACTATTGTCAGTGCTTCTCTGCTATTCATAAGGTTTTCAATGGCCGATTGTGTTTTGGGAGTGGGCTGCCAGATCCTTCCCCCAAGCCTACAGCACTTGGTGTTCTCAGGCTTTCTCCTATCCAGGTACTAACCAGGCCTGACCCTGCTTCATTTCCAACATCTGATGATATGGGAAGCCACAGTAGTATGCCTGTAGCCCAACTACAGACATATGTATGTATGTATGTATGTATGTATGTATGTATGTATATACTCATATATGAGCATATTACCATATACATATGTATATATGTATACATGTGTGTATATACCCTAATCTTTGCACTGTATTATATATATATATATATATATATATATGTATGTATATTTATAATAAATGTATGTTGTTAGGTGACGTTGAGTCGAGTCCAACTCATAGCGACCCTCATAGGGTTTTCAATGGCTGACTGTTTCAGCATTGCCTTGGGAGTGGGTTGCCATGTCCTTCTCCCATTTTGCCATGCTGAGATTCGAACTTGGGACCTCAGAGACTACAGAGCAGCACTCTACCAACTGAGTTAAATCCTAGCCCATTTGTTAGGTGCTCTTGAGTCGGTATCCCACTCATAGTGACCCTCATAGGGTTTTCAATGGCTGACTGTTTCGGGATTGTCTTGGGAATGGATTGCCAGGCCCTTCTCCCATTTTTGTGGTGCTGGGAATTGAACTCAGGACCTCAGAGACTGCAGCACAGTGCTCTACCAACTGAGTTAAATCCCAGCCCCAATAAATGTATACACATGCAAATATAAACACACATGCATACATATCTTATAAAATTATTTATACACACCTACCCAGAACCATGGGCTTGGGTTTAGCCCAGTTGGTAGAGTGCTGCTCTGCACTCTCTGAGGCTCTAGGTTGGATCCCCACCACTGCAAAAACAGAAGAAGGACATGGCAACCCATGCCCAAAACAATCCTGAAACAATCAGCCATTGAAAATGCTATAAGGGTAGCTATGAGTCAGACCTAACTCCATGGCACCTTAAAACAACAACCCAGAACCACACCCACATAAATACACACCCCTCACATACACACAAATACACACATACAAACACACACAGTGGTGCCTCAGCACTCAACAAGAATCCCTTCTGGGAAGGCTGATCAAGTGCTGATCAGCTCAAGACGTGAGCAGTTTATTCCAATGAGAAATAATGTAAATGTGTTTATTGGTTCCAGCACCATACTGAATGGATAATTCAGATATACATTGTTAGTAATAAGTTCTTTTATTATCATTATTCAATTGTTGTTCTTCTTGTTTCACTCTTTCCTTCACTTTTAGTGTTAGAAAGTTTCTTTGGCACCATGAGAAATGTATGGCATATGCATGTATACATGCATTGAAAAAAAAGGGCAAGATTGTGAACACAGCTCAAGGACAGGTATTTACTGCTTGAAACTGATATACAAAGTGACATTTTCCCTTTGTTTCACCTGGAAGCCTCAGGTAAGCATGGTGTCTCATAGAAATTTTTAAGCAAAGTGGGCAAGTGCCAAATGAGTGTTCAAGCAACAAACCAGAATTCTCTCAAAAACACTGCTGGGGGACTAAAATATTCAAGCGCAGAGTAGTTTGAGTGCCAAGTGCCAAAGTACCACTGTGTATATATTTTCCAAGACAACAACAGCAAAAAACCTTTGAGGAATTTTGGCTAAAGAATTGACTTCCTTAATTCACCTGCCTAAAACCATCCCCTTGCATAGCTGCACAAAAATCTCATCTCGCCTCTCCTATCCAAGGGCATCTAAACTGTATCTTTCTTATATGGTCCATTTTTCTTCCTTATTGTTATAACTTTTCTGATTATATGATTATTATCATAATAATAATAAGCCTTTTCCTAAGCCTTCTTCCCCCTCCAGCTGCTATCCCATTTCTCTGTTCCTCCATACAATAAAAGCCTTGAAAGAGTTGTCTCTTCAACATCTTCAATGTCTTTCACTCCATTCTTTCCTAAACTCATTCCACATAGGCTTTGCCATCAAAAGTCTGCTGAAACTATTTTTGTCAAGGTCATCAATGACTTCCACATTACTAAATCTCAGGTCAATATTAGTTTCCATCTTACTTGACCTGGAAGCAACAATTAACACATTTATTGGTTACTTTCTTTTACATACACTTGTTTAATTTATCCCATTTCTCCTCTAGGATATTATATAGTTCTGACTGCTTCCAAATTCTGACTATGCTCTCTTAATATTCTATATTAACCCCCATTTCCCCCACCCCCAACTCCTTGTTTCATTGGCTTTCTCCTCCTGTCTCTTAGTTTTGAGTTCCATCTTGATGCTGATCACTTCCAATTTGAAAAATCCCCAGCCAGTCTTCCCCTCTGAACTCCATATTCTTATGTCCATTTTCCTACTGCAGGGATATCTAATATACATGTCAAATTTGATACATGTAGCATAGAAATATTGATCTTCCCCCCAAACCTGCTCTACTAGCAGTCTTCCGCAGCTCAGGTTAAGTAACTCTAAACTTCATCTTTGCCTCCTCTCTCCACTTCCTTGGCCCAACTATCTCCCTGGTCCTATCCTCTGCAATTATATCCTAGATCATTACCATGGCCTCCTAATTGATCTTCCTGCTTCCAGCCTTTTCCCTTTATCGTATAAACCCAATGCAGCAGTGAGAGTAACCCTTTGAAAATGTAAGTCATATTGTTGATACTCTGCTCAAAATCCTCCAGTGGCTTTCCACATAAATAGGGCAAAAGCTGGAGTTCTTATACAGCCAATAAAATGCACATCTCAAAATCTCTGACCCACTTCCTCCTCTCATACAAATTCCCACTTGCTCACTGTGCTCCAGCCATAGTGACCTTCTTGCTACTTCAAAGCAGGTCAGCCATGACCTTCTCTCTGCCAAGAACACTCTTGCCCATAAATCCACATGGCCAACTCCTTCTCTTTTTCAAGTCTTTATTCAAATACCATCATTTTATTAAACCTCTTTCACCCAATGTCCCTTCCTCTCTACCCTACTTGATATTTTGAAGCACTTTGATCTAACATATGAAATAACTGACTTATTAATTATATTCCCTATTAATCTTTTTCTAACAGAATATAAATTATGTGAAAACAAAGAAATGGAGCACGTGAAAGGGTTCCGCCATCCTACTTACAGCACTGAGAAAAATATCATACAGTAGGCATTTTATAAAAATGTGTTGAATAAATTAAAAATTCTGTTCAACTATCCTTAACTGAGGACTTACTTTGTACAAAAATCTATGCCAGGTGCTGATGAGATGTTGAAATGATGAAAATAAGATTCCTGCCCTCAAAGAACTTATTGTAGTCAACTACTAATAGAGCCATCAAAGTCCATGAGGCGAGGCATGATTGTTAGAGTCCTAAACAGGTTTCTTTTTCCCTGGTTTACTTCCCATACAAGTTCACTGATGCATGAAATTCCATAATTAAAGGTTAGCCATTCTGCAGCTCTGTGACTTTGAACAAAGTATTTAATATTTCTAATATTTCTAAGTCTATAGATTTCTTGTTTGTAAAACGGGATAATAGAGCCTATCTCCTACATTGTTGTGAAGACTAAATGAGTTAATCCTTTTAAAAAGGCTTAGTGTCATCCTTAGCATGTAGTAAACACGAATGAGTGTAAGGTACTATGTCAATTATCTTGAATCAAAATCCTTATCCTTATTAAAATTCAAAATCTTTTCATAGAGGTACTGTGTATATTTGAAAACCAAATATACTACTCATTGCTGATGCCATTTGCTAATGCCATGTTATAATTTCTTTTAGAAAGACAAAGGAGAAATAACCTTGCTTATCATATTCATCACCATCCATATAAGGATGTTTGTTCTTGATGAAGTTCTCTATCAATTAATTCACCAAGATACAGGAAAAGAAAATCATGAAAAGGTATGATACAACCTCTGTATATAGAAGTAATAGCTATTTTTTTCTTTTTTTTTTCTTTTTTATATTTTTGCTTTATTGGGGGAAAAAGGTTACAATTGGTGCCATAAAGCAGAGTATCATGAATTCAGTGAGTTAGTAGTAATGCAGAATTTCAAAAACTTTTATATAGTAATCCAAAGTAGAAAATTATTTTTCAGCAATGAGCATTTTCATATATGTTCATGGTTGCTGTTTCTTACTTATTAAAAAAAAACTAAGAATTAACAGAAATAAATGATGCTAAGTATTCTGTTACTAAAATAAAGGCCCATTGTATTAATGGTTCAAATTATTGAGCCACTAATATGTGCTGGCTTCTTTCAAATGTTTTACACAATTTTATTTTCAGAATACTTCTAAAAGTTATATGTTATCTTTATTTTATTATAGCCAAAGAAATAAAGGTTCAGTGATATTAAGTTGTCCTAAATGAGAAAATAAGTAGTGGTGACAACCTGGAGTCAAAACTAAGGTTCTCAATCTAAAGATAATTACCAGTCTATCTTACATCCAGTAAAATTAGCAAGCTAGGGAGGAACAAATGCAAAAGCTATAGTGACCATCCCCTGACAAGGGCCAGGAAGAGTATATAGCTCACAGGACTATCTTGTGCACCTCTCTTTTGAACTTTATATTCAGTGCCTTTACGCTAGTGATTTAAAATCAGCCATCATGGGAATAGTTATACCACTGAAATCAACAAAAGCAAAATATTAAGGATTTCTTTACTCAGAAAGCCAGTTTTCTAGTGTACAATGGAGAAGACCCGTTAGGCACTTACTCCTAGAATCCAAGAATCCCTGATACTAGTATCTCTAAAAGACATTCAGAAATTTTAAATGACCAGATAGGTCTATCCAAATTGGCTTTCAAGGTCCATCAGCCTTGTACTACTCCATGAAGGTCCTGCCTTCCCATCGATACCACATCAAATCCATTAGATCCCTTCCTGAGAAATGGTTTCAAGAGAAGAGAGGATAGAGAGAATCTGAGGACTCTTGCTTAAGGACAAGATCAATAGAGGGAGACTCACTTATGAGGCAAATAGTCTCAAAAAGAGGACCCTGGGGCCTCCAGAGATCACTTTCACTGCCTCAGTGCTGCCTATGGCTGGCTCTGGCCAGGCAAAAGTTCAAAATAAATGTCACTGCCTGGTGTGATGGGAGAAGGAGACCAAAGACTCATGGCTTATTTCTTCTTTACCCAGGTGAGCCTTTAAGCATAACTTCATTTTCTTTTCCATTTTATCAGTAGTAACACTGAATCATGAAAAAGCATACTTAACAAGGCCAACTTAATTAAATGCATAAAGATCAAAGTCTAGTCACAAAATGAGAGACTGCAAAAGAGAAGGGTGTTCTGGCGAAATGCAACCACGTTCTCTTTTTGGTAAGTAGAGGAAATGCCCCTCCCCAACCTAGGAGACACTTGCTGGTTGGATAAATGAAAAAAAATAAAATAAAATAAAAGAAGAAGAAGAAAGAAAAAAAAAAAACTGTCCAGAGAAAACAGCCTGAAAATCCTAATCCAAGCAATATTTGTTTTCTTTTTTCTTTTTTCTTTTCTTTTTTTTTTTTTTTTTGACAGTGGTAGTAGAGGGCCTAGTGGGGGCGGGGGCTGGGGCGGCGAGAGGGTGTGTGCAATATTGTAAGTCATTGTTTCTTATAGCACTACGGGGAAAGAGAATATCAAAAGAGTTTAGTTGGTTAAAACTGGCTAGGGATGTATTTCTTCCTGACACCTAGTATTATTCAAATGACAGCAGATATGCCTGAAAGCATTTATCACACTCTCTGACTCGCTTTAATCTCCCACAAAAGGAAGCTGGGCTCAGTGCATCAGGCGGAGGGGGATAATGAGGCAGTAGACCAGGCTGCCAGAGTGGGACATTGATTTTAGGTGCCAGAAATAGAACCTGCTGCAATTTCCAGCCGGCTGCCCTGTGTCTAGAAGTGGATTATCAGCTGAACAGCGTCAGTGCAGGAAGATGTTTCCAGGCAATCAGATTGGCTTATACACAGGGCATTAATTCTCCAGAAATATGTTGTGTTGGCCAATCAAAATGTCTTCCTCTTTAAATAAAGCTTGTAGTCTCTAAGGCAGCATTTGTAGTTCCAAACAGCAATAATGACCTCTGCTTTCAGGGCATGTTCCAGGAATTAGCACCTGGGTCGGGTTAATGGTATAAAGCACAGCTGCTTCTAACTGGTCATTAATCCCAAGTAAATACCCAGCAACTCGATTTCTGTGGCTTCAGGATAAACCTGAAATCAAATGGCCTAGTCAGACCAAGCAGATTTAATAAAGAAAAGGCTAATGATTACAATAGCCTCCCCCTCTAGGTACAGTGGGGAACTGGGCAAAGGGAGACCTAATCTAAAAAGCATTTTTCCGTTCATGGTGTTTGAAATGCTGATTTCCAAGTAGGAGCCTGCCTGCCTTACTAAGTGGAGCTGTGTCGCCAGCTCACAATCAGGGAGGAATGAGCTTTGTGATGTTTTTCCAGTTAGTGATGATGGATTTTATACTGATGCATTCATATCCTCTGACCTTCCTCTTCCCCAACCCATGGTTAAATAGCACGTGTCTGCAGGTTGACTAGCTCTGCTCAGGCTGCTGTCTGTGACTGAGGGCCAGCCAGGCTAACCAGGGATGGAAGAGACTTGGCTTGACTCTTGCACTGTGCATAGGAGGCGGAGAGAGCTACCCAATGGGTATGCCTGATCTTTGTACAAGGCATTTCTTTCAGCTCTGAAATTTTCTGCAGTCACTGTGCCTAATAATTTTGAAACTGGATTCTATGATATTTGGGGTTTCCCAGAGCTGTGTATGGATTTTGGATGGATAAGAAGCAGGAAAGGGTGTGAAGACACAGAGGAGGAGAAGGATTAAGTGAGCTAATGCTGGAGTGATACTTCAAAGAACCCATGCTTTCATTTGTTTTGTAGATGGGTTAAGTCTTTGTAAATTTTCATTCTTCTTTTTCTTTTTCTTTCTTTTTTTTTTTTTGTGGTACTGGTGGTTGAACCCAGGGCCGCTGTACCCCTAAACTGCAACCCCAGCCCAATTTTTTTACTTTTTGAGACAGTCTCACTAAATGACACAGACTGCCTCTGGTCTCGAATTTGAGATCCTCTTGCCTCTGCCTCCCATGTTGCTGGGATTACAGGCGAGTGCCACCGCACCCAGCAAAGTTTCATTCTTAAAAGTAGTTTTGCTACTAAAATCACAATTCAAAAGCATCTGACATGGGTCCGAGTTTTCACCTGGGAGATGGGGAAATAAATGGTTTCCCAGCATGCCATAGTTCTGGCAGCCTTCCAAGCATGTAGTCCTCAGCTCAACAACTTTTCTTACCTGGTCTACCCTCTTGAAAATGTGTATCACCACCTTATTTTGATAATTACCATTTTTCTCAAAAAAGATGGATCCTCCCAAAGGGTAAGAGAGCAGTGAGCATTTCTCATGGTCTTTAATGCCTAGCACAATATCTTCTACAGAGTAAATTTTGATTTTTTTGTGAAAAAATGATCAGTGGCAATAATATTAGAGGTTTTGGTCAAAGAACTATATAAGATCTACCTAACAGAGTCTTAAACAGTTTGGTTTTTGTTTTATTTTTGTTGGTTTTGGGGGTTTGTGTTGGCTTTTGCTCATTTGTTTACTTTTCTTTTTCCTTAATATGAAGAATTATTAAGATGATAAGCTTTTGACATTCATCAAATGGTTTAATGACATCAGAACTCCTCTTAACCTGATGATCTTAAGGTAACTACCATGGCTCCAGGCTTCACATCCATGTTCAAGGCAAGTAGAAAAAGTTATGCCAAAAACTATTCATTTCTTTAAAAGTTATTTTTTTTCCAGAAGCTTCCTAGCTAATTTTTTATAAATCTCAGTCAAGGACTTTGAAGTATCTGAGACAGGACCCTACTCGTGAGATAATATATCAGCCTGCTACAAGCTCATGGATGTAGACAGAAAATATGAGACTCCTGGGTCAAAGATAAAGGATACTGTTGCTCATAGCAAAGTGAGCAGCATAGGCATCTGTATATTTGTGTCAAATCCCCAATTCCCTAGTCCTACAGGGGTGGTATCAGTGGGCCCAGACAGACGTCTGCACAAGGGTAGGCTGCATTACAAGAGAGAAACCCTGAGCTTAGGGAAACCAACTTTTTTACAAATGGCAGTTAAATTTGTCTGTCCTCTGCTCCAGAAAGAAGCACCGCTTCTATGCTTCAAGACTGATTGATATACAATCTTAAAAGTATAATCCAGCAAAAAATGTTGTCCATGCATTCTAATACATGGACAAATATGAGAAACACATGAGGAACTTCCCCCAACAAAGTATCATGAGCCAAAACTAGGACATGTGGCCATATCTGTCTGTATAGCCTTTACTACATGAGCCTATGGGGGATATTTCATATACAAATCACAACATTTCAGCCCTGGTCCCCAAAGCCTCATGACCAACTCATACTGCAAAATTAATTTAATTTCTGGCTAAGAATCTTTATAAAGATTTTAACAGGTCCAACATCATTAAAAAGTCTAAAGTCCCAAGTCTCCTCTAAAACTCAAAGCAAACCCTTATCTGTGAGCTCCAATAAAAATCAAAAAAATAATTTATATACTTTCAATATATGTTATAGATTATATATGTTATATATGTTATATGCTATATATATATATATGTTATATATGTTATAGATGTTATAGATTAAATGTTATAGATTAAACATTCCCATTCCAAATGTGAGCAATGGGTGCTTAGAAAGGAGAAATGGGACTAAACCAAGATAGAAATCCAGCAAGGCAAACATTAAATTCTATTACTCCATGCCCTGCCTCCTGTCCATATGGTAGCATGAGGTGAGCACCCAAGGTCTTAGGCAGCCCTTCCTCTATGGCTTTACTGTTTGCAGCCCTCGTAGTCTCCCTCTTGGGATGACTCCATTTATTACCTATGGTTTTCCTCAATAGACATTCCTCAATGCTGCCATCTCTAACTTCCTGGAATCTCTATTACATCTTCAGTTTCACCCTTACAGCTCATGTATTGCTTTCTCAAAGGCTGCCTGAAGGGAGACTGACTGACATTACCACACATTGCCTAGCCTTCTTTTGAAATCTAGGTGGAAACCTTCATGACCCCATAACTCTTACATTCTGCACACCTGCAAAACCAGCATCATGTGGACAGCACCAAAGTCTGCCACCAGCTTGAGCAATAGCAAGACCTCCTTGGACCACAGCTGCAGTGGCCTCTTAGTACATGGCTGGTTGAATACAGTGAAATGAATCCTAAGGAAACAACTTTGCAGGCAGCTCTGAGTGAGTAGGGTGCCCAGAACTGCTCTCTTCTTGAGCAAAGGATGGAGTCTATCCAATTCTGAGATGCCTTCAAGGTATCTATTCTATTGTCCTGGAGCAAAAGTGTGTGGCTTCTTTTATTGGCTTTAATATCTTTAACAACTTTAAACACACTCCTTTTCTAGACAAACTACAAGCTTCTCAAAACTCTCTGCTATAATTTTTGTTCCAAATTCTCACTATAAACCTGTCTAAAAGCCGCCAGCAATAATCATGCCACAGCCTGAATGCTGGACTACCTTGAAATTTCCTCTACCAGATTCATTAGCCCACCAGCTTTAAACTCAGCCTCCTACAAAATCTCAGAATGCAGACAAAATGTAGACAAGTTCTTTGTGTGAATGTGACACAAATGACCTGTACTCCCATTCCCAATAGAATACTTGTTCTCATCTGAAACCTCATAAGCACAGTCTTTACTGTCAATATTTCTATTAGCATTCTGGTCTTCTGAGTTCTCATTAGATTTGGCCATCAACCCTTAGCTGATATTATGAGGTTAAAATAGACCCTAGAGTTTAAATTTTGCTATTGTTTAAAATTTCTAATTGACCCACAAATGCATTGTTCCATGTAATCTTACCATGACTAGCAGCAGGTGCTGTACATTTGGCACTGTAGTACTTACCTAGGACAGGTACATGCTTCATCAGGTCACAAATGACCCCATGATACCAATTACATAGAGTATTTGTTACTTGCATTACTTTGTATTTTTGCTTTTTTTTTCAATGATATGTAAGAAAAATGTCACATCCTATGAGTAAAAAGGCTATCACTATTGTTGAAAGTGTTAAACTTGAAAGAATTGAATTTTACAATAGTACAAAAAGAGAGGTTGGTACATTAGATCAGAAATGTGAAAATTATTCTGTCATTTATTC
>VMDO01021741.1:0-34276 GCA_007922755.1 Pedetes capensis | reverse complement strand
TAGTAAAGTTTGAAGTCAGGGATTGTGATTCCCCCTGCATTAGATTTGCAGCTTAAAAGTGTTTTGGCTATATGTGGTCTTTTGTGGTTCCATATGAATTTTTGGATCATTTTTTCTATTTCTGTGAAGTCAGTCAGTGGAATTTTAATGGGTATTGCATTAAATCTATAGATTGCTTTTGGTAGGATAGCCATTTTTAAAATATTAATTCTCCCTATCCAGGAGCAGGGGAGGTCTTTCCATTTTTTAGTGTCCTCTGCTATTTCTTTCTTTAATGTTTTGAAATTTTCCTTATAGAGTGCTGAAGGATCTTTGGTTAGGTTGATTCCAAGGTATTTAATCTTCTGGACACACACATTTTTATAGGACTTTAAGCACTGCCTTGTGTATTTGCTTATAATTTGTGTTGTATATTACTATATTCAGAAATTCTTCCATCCCTTTCCTCGCCCCACGGTCATTTTTTAAAAATTTATTTTTTGAGAGAAGGTTTCACTAGGCAGCCAGGCCAACCTCAAACTTGCAATCCTCCTGCCTCAGCCTCCCAAGTGCTGAGATTC
This sequence comes from Pedetes capensis, assembly GCA_007922755.1. NCBI lineage: Eukaryota > Metazoa > Chordata > Mammalia > Rodentia > Pedetidae > Pedetes > Pedetes capensis. Next base: position 33,716 of record VMDO01021741.1, on the reverse strand, counting down.
CAGATGTGTGCCGCCACACCTGCCAAGCCCCATTTAATTTGCTAGTTTTTTCCTACATCTCATCCATCAAATTTTATGTTCAATCCCATTTCATAATACAAAATAATATTTTTATCCTCCTTGCCAGCAGTGTGATTTTAAGGCTCTTTACTTGAGTAATCTGGATCTCAATACTTCCCTTTTATTTTTTCCTTGTTGGATAACTAATGTGGTTTCATGGTCTGAATTTTGGTAAGCAAAGAAAGTCAGTACTGTTGACATCTACCCAGTCTTCACAGTTTGTAGATTGCCCCAGACATATCTGTGCATTTATGCAATTTACCTTGCTGATAAGCTTTGCTGCCCTTCAGTCCATTTGTTCAACATTCTAAAGATGTGTAGTTGTGTATTGGGAACCCAGCTTCCTTCTTGTTCTTTGCCTTGACCCTTACTTCAACATGGTCTCTCCCTCAGAAACCATATATATAAGAAAAAAGGACCAAAAAAAACCTGATTCCTCTTCTTCCAGCTTGCTTTAAATTGTGTGAGCATTTGATTTTACTTTTTTTTTTCTTGTATTGGGGGTTAAAACCTGAACCTCATGCATGTTAGGCAAATGCTCCACCACAGAGCAGCTCACCAGCCCATTTTTTCATTATGGAACAGAGTCTCACCAAGTTTCACAGTCTGCCTCTGGCCTTGAAATAACGATCCTCCTGCCTCAGCCCCAGGAGTAACTGGGATTACAGGCATGTGCTGTGGCTCCTGGCTGATTTTATTTTTATAATAACCATCTTAATTTTCTTTCAGAGAGGTAAAAAAATTAGTCTCACATTTTTATGCAGTGTTGTCAAATGTATAATTTTAAAACTTTAACTTACTGGAACACAAAAAAGAATTTCCTGAATCATTCCCAAATAACATATATTCTCTTTTTGTATTTGACTGCTGCACACTAGAAGAGGATATTCCTCATTTTTATATTTTCAAATGAAATACAGCTATGTGCTTGCTGGGGAAAAATAATTTCCAGGCATATGGAACATTTTCAGGGAAATATTTGTTTTTTCAAAAGTAAAAAAGCATGCTGCCCACAGTGAACCTCACTTGAGGAAAATACTTTTGCTACTTTTGCTTATACAACTATAATACTCATACTCTCTTGTACCATTGCCTAAATGAATTAATAACTGTTTGAATCATATATGAATGTGACAAGGTCAAAAGTTTTTAAAGTCATTCAAATAATATTTAAAAATTTTTATCTATCCAAAACAAACTAGTATACATTTAAAGATGAAGATATATTTCAAAATAATACTTATAAAGAATTGTGTAGCAGAGTGTTTACAAAAGATAAGCATTTAAATAAAATCAATGTTAATTAGACAAAGTTGACAGAATAAATTCAGCATCTCATCTGCAAAAGGGCCACACTTAGCAGATATTTGAAATCACTTCCTCTGGCAGATAACAGAGCAGTGTCCTCTGTTTTTCTGGATATTTTTTGTAGTAGCAGGGTGTTTGTGTTTGTTTTCTTAACTGAAATATATGAAAAGCATTTTTCACAATTTAAAGTTTCAGTTACCAAAATTTTCAGTCATTTTAATCTATCAATCCAAAACACAACATTTCAGGATGGGTGTCTACCTTAGTCAATGAGAGCTTGCCTAACATGTATGAGGTCTTGGGTTTAATCCTTATACCCACAAAAAACAAAACAAAACAAAACAAAACAAAAACCCCCATAAATCCAAGAAGAGGGGCCTGAAAGAATTAACAGAAAGCATTTCCCATTTTCATATATCATTTCTTAATTATAAAAGTAAAATGTTAATGTTAAAAATACATTCAACACATGAATTACTGCTTTTAAAAAAGTGCATATTTACATTCTTGATTTGTAATAAGAAGCAGTGTCAGCATTACTTAAAGTATAGCCTACAGCCAGCTGCCAGTCCACCAACTCTTATTGTTCAGGAAAAGACTAGAGTAAAAGCAAGAGTATTTAGAAAACTTATAGCAATTTGACACTGTTTCAATATTGTGTTTGTACTTCATATATGTATCATCATAAATTCAAAGTTCAACAAAAAATAAAAAGTCCTTTATCAAAAATAACTTGAGAAGCACCGGTATAAATGACTAAAATCAATAGAAACTACCAAAACTTAGTTAAACCAATAATTTAAATTTTTTTCCTACTAAATTATGCCTTTTCAATCAGTTGTAATACCTGTTATAAGTTCTCAAATTGAACAGAACAGAAAAATTTCATTAACCTACTGTCATTTTTTACAACACTATGATGAGTAATGTAATTTCTAAATACTGAAACAAAGTCTACCTCTTCTTCTATGTATCTCTAACACCAAACACACCCACAAACTAGGACACCCAAAATTTTGTTCAAATAATGGCACACCAGTGTAGATTAGTCATAATAAATCAAGCCAATCAAATCTTTGCCATCCAAATCAACCACAGAATGATGTCAAGTTCCACCTCTTCCCTATACCCTGTCCCTCCTTCTTTGGTTTGGTGTTGTTAGGTGCCATTGAGTCCGGTCTGACTCATAGCAACCATACATACAAAAGAAAAAAAACAGTCCCTGATTCTGTGCCAGGCACATGATCTTACTTATGTTTAAGCCCATTGTTGCAGACACTGTGTCAATCCATCTAGCTGAGGGTTTTCCTTTTTTTGTTTACCTGCCACTCTCCCAAATGTGACAATGTGTCCAAAATAATTAAGATGCAGTCTAGCCATCCTTGTTTCCAGGGAGCACTCTGGTTGCACTTCTGATTGGTTCTTTTGGCAGTCCATGGTATATTCAATATTCATCTCCAGCACCATAATTGAAAAGCATCAATTCTCCCATCTCCCTTATTCAATATCCAGCTTTCACAACCATATGATGCGACTGAAAATACCAGAACATGAGTCAATGTGACATCTTTACTTTTCAGCACCTTAAAGAGATCTTTCACAATAGCTTTTCCCAATGCAATACATCTTATGATTTCTTGACTGCTGCTTCCATGGGTGCTGGCTGTCAAACCAAGCAAAGCAAAATTGTGGACAACCTCAATCTTTTCTCCATTTATCATGAAGTTGCTTACTGACCCAGTTGTAAGGATTTTTGTTTTGTTGATGTTGAGGTACAACCCATACTGAAGGCTGTTTTCTTTGATCTTCATCAGTAAAAGTTTCAAATTCTCTTCACTTTCAGCAAGCAAAGTTGTGTCATCTGCATAATGCAGGTTATTAATGAGTCCTCCTCCAATCCTGATGCCACATCTTTGTAAAGTCTAGCCTCTCAGATTATTTGTTCAGCGTAGAGATTGAAGAGGTACAGTGAAAGGATACAGCCCTGATGCATGCCTTTCTTGACTTTAAACCAAACAGTGTTTCCTTGTTCTGTTCGGACAACTGCCTCCTGGTCCATGTACAAACTCCTCATGGGTACAATTAAGTGCTCTGGTGTTCACATTCTTCACAGTGTTATCCATAATTTGCTATGATCCATACAGTCAAATGCCTTTGCATAGTCTATAAGGCATAGATAGATATCTTTCTGGTATTTTCTGCTTTCAGCTAATATCCATCTGACGTCGGCAATGATGTCACTGGTTCCATGCCCTCTTCTGAATCTGGCTTGATTTTCCTGCAGTGACCTGTCTATATACTGCTGCAATCACTTTTGAATGATCTTTAGCAAAATTAACTTGTGTATGATATTAATGAAATCATTCAATAGTTTCTGCATTTGATTGGATCCCTTTTCTTGGGAATAGGCACAAATATGGATCTCTTCCAGACAGTTGGCCAAGTACTTGTTTTCCAAATCTCTTGGCATAAGCAAGTTAGCTCCTGCAGTGCTGCATCTGTTTGTTGAAACATCTCTATTGGTATTCCATCAATTCCTGGAGCCTTATGTTCCACCAATTCCTTCAAGGCAGTTTCCACTCCTTCCTTCTGTACCATTGGTTCCTGATCATATTCAACCTCTTGAAATGGTTGGGCATCCACAAACTCCTTTTGATATAATGACTCTGTGTAGTCCTTGCATCTTCTTTTGATGTTTCCTGCATCATTTAATATTTTCCCTGTAGAATCATTCACTATTGCCACTTGAGGCTTGAATTTTTTCTTTTATTCCTTAAGTTTCAGAAAAACAGTGTGTTTTTCTTTTTAGTTTTCTATTTCCAGCTCTTTGTTCATGCCATTTTAATATTTAATTTTGTCTTCTCAAGCTGCCCTTTGAACTCTTCTGTTTAGTTCTTTAACTTGGTCATATCTTCCTTTTACTTTAGCTGTTTGATGTTCAAGGGCAAGTTTCAGAGTCTCTTTTGACATATAATTTGGTCTTTTATTTTTCCCTGTCTTTTTAATAACCTTTTGCTTTCCTCATGAATGATGTCTTTGATGTCATGCCACAATTCATCTGGTCTTCAATCATTAGTGTTTAATGCATTAAGCCTGTTTTTCAGGTGGTCTCTGAACTCAGATAGGACATACTCAAGTCATACCTTAGCTTTTGTACTTTTTCTGATTTTCTTCAGTTTCAGTTTGAACTTGCATATGATTAGTGATAATCTGATCTACAATCATCACCTGATCTTATTCTGACACTTGATATTGAGCTTTTCCACCATCTCTTTCCACAAATGTAGTCACTTTGGTTCCTATATGTTCCATTTGGTGAATTCCATGTATATAGTCATCATTTATGTTAGTGAACATAATTTCACTTCAGAGAGTGCAAAGCAACAACTTACCAACTGAACTAAACCCCAGCCCAGGTCATGAGGATGTTGTTGTTGTTATTAAGTGCCTTTAAGTTGGGTCCAAATCATAGCTACCCTCATAGGGTTTTCAATGGCTGATTGCATCGGGATTGCCTCAGGAGTGGATTGCCTCATCCTTCTCCCATTTTTGTGGGCTGGGAATTGAACCCGGGTCCTCAGAAAGTATAGAGCAACACTCGACCAATTGAGCTAAACCCCAGCCTGGTCATAAGGATAGATCCTTCTTAAATAGGATCAATGCCCTTATAAGAAGAGATCTGAAAGCTGTCAATATGCAAGGGTTGGGTTTAGCTCAGTTGGTAGAGTGCTACATTGCACTCTTTGAGGACCCCAAGTTTGATTCCTAGCACCACAAAAATAGGAGAAGGATGTGGCAATCCACTCCCAAAGCAATCCTGATACAATCAATCATTAAAAACCCTGTGAGGGTCTCTATGAGTTGTACCTGACTTGACAGCATCTAACAACGACAATAACCATACATAAAAGTTTTTTAAAAATCTAAGAACTCCACCGTATCATGTAGCTATTGCTACAAAATGAAGCATAACAAACTATATCAAAATTCAGTGACTTAAAAACAATAATTGACTTGCAGAAATCTGTGGATTGGTCAAGGGTATGCAAACAATTAACTAATCTAATCCAGGCTTGGCTAGGGCAACTCAGCTCTACTCCACATGACTCTTATCTTAACCATGTTCTTCTTGTGGCAACAACAGAAGTGCAGTGAGCAGGCTTGGTCCTGCAAACACTTTCCAAGCCTTTGAGTGAATCACAACTGCTAAAATCTAATAGGACAAAGCAAGTCACATGGTCAATCACAGAGCCAACGTGTGGAAAATATTCCTTAATTATATTATGCAGGCACTGCAAAATTACTTGAAAATATATGGATGAATAATCAATCCTATTTCTGGATAGGGAGTGAAAAGAGTACCACACAGCAGGAGGCAGAATAATGACTCCAAAGATTTCCACATCCTAAACCTCAGAACCCATGAATATGTTATCTTATATGGCAAAGAGGACTTTGTAGGAGTGATCAAACCAAAGATCTTGAGATGAGAAGATTATTCTAGATTATCCAGGTGGGCCCAGTATGATCATAAGTGGCTTTGTAAGATGTATGCAGCCAGGTCAGAGTTAGAGAAAGAGATGTGAGATGATGTTAGAGATGTTAGAGATGTTAGAGAAAGAGATGAGAAAGAGAGAGAGTGTCACAGATTTTAAGGTGCTATGCTGATGGCTGTGAAGATGGAGGAAGGAGCCCAAAGCTAAGGAATGTAAGTGGTCTCAGAAGCTAGAAATGGCAAAAGAAAGAATTCTTTCCTGGATCTGGAAGGAATGCAGTCTTACTGATACCTTAACTTTAGTCTAGTGAAAACTATTTTGGACTTCTGACTTCCAGAATTGTTAGAAAATAAACCTGTGTTGTTTTTAAGCCACTTGGCTTGTGGTAATTTGTTACCACAGCAATAGGAAACTAATATATACACCTACAAAATCTATAAAATGACCAGGATTTCTAAAAAATCAACAGAACCAGCATTGTTGGGGTTCGGCTCAGGCCCGGCAGAGGGCAGAGCCTTGCCCAGACACCAAGTGGGTATTGGGGACCCACAGAACTAGATTGGTGTAATGGCCGGAGGCACCAAAGAAGGACCTCCGGGAGACCTTCTGCAGGAAACAGGAAGGGAAGGTTTATTGGGTTACTCCCCAAGTGGAGTGCAACCAGCAAGCAGCCCCTAATAAGTGCTAAAGTGCTTGCTCTAAGCCTGCAGAATGCTGCAGGCTGAGTGTTGGAGCAGCTCAGCCTTAAAGGCATAGCTACAGGCAGCCGGTGTTCCGCTGGGCTGGAAGTCAGTTGGTCTTGACTCTAGCAGCTCACCTTCTCTGCCTCCCTTCTTCCCAAGGATGGAAGGAATTGGGAGGCTCTTCATGGCTTCTTGTAGTCTTCAGTGCTTCGGGGGCCCCTGGTCTTCACGCGTAGGCTTGCTTGGAGATCTTCCGCTGGAGTAGGGAGTGCTGGATCGAGGTGATGGGGTCCAGGTAACAGTTGAGGGGCAGAGAATGGTGGTAGGGTGAAGGGGATCCAGGAGTCATGCTTATATAGGGTCTCGGAGGGGTGCGTGTAGTGGGGTTAGCCAATCAGGGCACACTCCTGGCAGGTACATCAGGTAAACTGTCATACCTGCCAGGTAGGGGCAGTTATTTAACTGGGATACCAAGGATAGCCAATCAAGATTAAGGTAGTTGAGGCTGGTCAGGCTGGTCAGGGGCCATCTTTTCTCACTCGATGGGAGGGGTAGGAGTGAGTGAGTGGGATGTGGCCCTGGGGTCACCTAGGGGTCAGTCCCTCAGGCTAGTTATGGGGTAGATTTTAAAAATCCCCAACACAGCATATGTAATCACACTACCAAATAAATGCCATCTTAGTTAATAGGACTATTTGTAGAAAATACATTAATGCCTATGACTTCAGTTTACTTATTAATGTACATGATCACTAAACCGTTTCTTCACACATCAAACACATACTCCACCAAAAAACTACTGAGACCATAATCCCTAAACTTTTTGCTTAACTAATGAATATAGTTTGACAACTTCATATTTAACATGACAATAATTATGGCAGTCCAGCTTTGATGAATTTCCCTGGAAATCTCTAAAGTTCTTCCTGATTGCCAAAATAGTTGCACTTTTTCCTTATTTAAGTTTGGAGTTCAGAAACATTCCAAACAATACATTTTTTGTATTTTAATTTTAAAAGCTGGATTGTAGAGTGCTTATTTGGGAAACTTTAAGAAATTATGTTGTAGTTTCATAAAAATGCATAACAGTAACCCAAGCTTCAGTCTTTGAAAATGCTTAGTTTTTTTAGAGTGCTCATATTCATTTCCTCCAGATAGTTTTGAATTTTCATTGCAAATTATTTTCAATTGTTTGAATACAGTACTTTTGAATGCACTAGCTATGTTGTGAAAATTCTCTGACAACATGGCACTTAAGAGTTACCTGTTCATCCAATAAATGGAAATTATTCAGTTTAATCATGCTGACCCCTTGCTACCTCATCACACACACATTGAATGATCCTTTATTATTTCTACTATTCACAAAGGTTCATCTGTAGAAACTTAATACTAGAATTTTTCTATGCCACATTTTCCAATGTTTTGGGAATTTACTGCCCTTATGTGATTGCTTTAAGTAGCAACAAATCAAAAATCCATCACAAAATTCAGATGAAGCAGCCATTCTTATTGCCTGGGTTCAATTGTTATTTGGAGACATATAAATGAAAATCCTGATCCTTAAATACATTTTCTGATCAACATAATTCAGAGTCTATCTTTTTTTCTCATTGCTTTAAAATCTTTTCCATGTGGGGCAAATACATTCAATTGCTTCTTTTTAGTGATGCACATAATCATAAAACATGCAATAAATACAAAGCATTTATTGTTTTTCTACAAATATTCACTCTTGTTTTATTAAAATGGTATTATTAACTTCAATGGCAATGGTTTCCATATAAGTAACTAAATATTAACTTTCAAAATAAGAAATTTTGGTCTTTTTTTTTTTTTTTTTGGTACTGGAGGATTGAACCCAAGGTCTTGTACTTACATTACAAGTTCTGTACCACTGAGCTGAACGCTCAAACCAGTTTTTTTACTTTGTATTTTGAGACAGGGTCTTGCTAAATTACTCAGACTGCCTCTGGTCTCAAACTTGTGATCCTCTTGCCTCAGCCTCCCAAATCACTGGGATTACAAGCATGCACCACCACACCCAACCTTAGTCAACTCTTGATGTAAAAACAAATGATTTCAATAAAATCTGTTAGGGGTAGCTCCATCTTTTTCAGTAATACCATCCAATTAATATTGTACTTTTTAGTGAGTTTTATATATGAAATTTGAAAATTATAATTCTAGTAGACAAAAATCTTCTACTATCTGGTACACATATGTACACTGACTATAAGGAATGTTTTATATAGAAAAATACAGTGTTGTATATTGTGGAGCTACATTGAGATATTCTCTAGGAAAAAGGAAATTGGGGAACTAAGATCTCCCTCTGAGAATTAACTCAAACTATTGACACATACAAAGGCAAAAGCAGATATGGCAGCCACCTGAAAGCAAATAGCTGTCTCTGGGTCTTTCTCTGGGAGAAAGCTCCACTTCAGCTAGCTTCTGGCTAGTGCTCAATTAATTTGAGTCATGAAATCTAGAATGATCTGCATGTGCAAATATTGCCCTTATGATGTCACACAACAAAATGACTTTTTACAAGCTCTTGATAACAAATCATGTGCCAATTTGTATCTGTTATAATTTACATATTTTATTTCATTATAGAATGCTTGAAACTACTAATATAACTGAGATAAGAACTCAGGCCTCAGTTCACACTTTAACTGTATCATAGTTTTGCATTGCGATTTCTATTTTTGTTTGTTCTGCCATCCGTGTGTGTATGTGCTGCTGGGATCAAACCCAAGGATCAAACCTTGCACGTGCTAAACACTCACTGTACCATTGAGCTACACACTCAGCCCTGTTTTCCTCTTTTATCTGTTTTGTCCACAACAATAAGATTAAGACAGTCTGTGTACTTTCAAATAGGTACTGGGTTTCTCCCAACACGGACCCAGTGAATCTTAAAGTTGATATAATCAGTGCAGTCAGATTTGACTACAAATGACAGAAAGCCCTGAGAATAGTGGTCTAAGATGTTTGTTTGTTTGTTTATTAATTTAATTTATTCAGTACTGGGAGGTTGAACCTAGGGCCTCATTCATGCTAGGCAAGTTCTCTACCACAGAGCTGCACCCCCAAAGCATTTGTCTCTTTCATTTTTTATTTTGAGACAGGGTCTTGCTAAATTGCCAAGTCTGCCTCTGGCCTTGAGCCTTCAATCCTCCTGTCAGAGCCTCCTAAGTGCCTGGATATAAGTATGCACCACAATACCTGGTTTATTTACTTATTTTTTGAAGCAGATTATTACTATGTAGCCCAGGCTGACCTAAAACTCAGGCTTCTCCTGCCTCAACTTCATGAGTCCTGGGATTATGGGTGTGTGCCACCACATTTGGCTTCTCTCTCACTTTAGAGTCCAAGTATATAGTCCAAGACTGGTATGAGGTGCCTTGTGCAGAGACTCTGGCTCTTTTCTCTTCCTGCTTCATAATATGAGCTTTCAACACCATTGTCCAAGATGGTAGCATCTGTGTTCCAGGAAGGAAGATGGCAGAATGCCAAATAAGAGGGATAAAGGACACACACCAGCCTTCTCTTATGGAGGGTTCTCAAGCTTCTGCATGACAGTTCCATTTATATCTCATAAGCCGGAGCTAAGTTACACGGCAACATTAACTCTGAGGGGCCGGGAAAGTGTTGATTCAGGGTAGTCCCATGCCCAGCTAAAAGTTTTATTAGTGTGGAAGATGAGCAATAGGTATCAGGGAATGATTAGCAGTCTGCCACAGATGTCAAGTAAGTATCTTCTTGCTGAGTAATAGCAGAATAAAAGCAGAGCTTATGCCAACACTAAGCTCTGAAATCCTAGGGAATTTGTATAAAAGAAGATTTTTAGGGACTGTCTCTACTCTCCATTTGCTACATACTACTAATACCTTAGCTCATTCTCCTGATTGAAGTGTTTCTGTGTGCTGCAAAGTCTGCTCCTTTGTTTCTGTTTTGATAAAACAAATTTCTTCACAAATTTAATTGTGGCATTTTCTAAACTTGGAAGATTAACAATGTTTCAAGCTCTGTTCTTTGTTCTTAGGTGCCATCAAGTTGGTCCAACTCATACCAACCCTGTATACAACAGAAGGAAACACTCCCTGACACAGTGATATGTCTGGCACTATTCTCAGTGTTTATTCATAGGGTTTTCAATGGTGCCTTGTTTCCAGAGTGGATTGCCAGGTCCTTCTCCCTAGCCTGCAGGGTCTGGTATTACCAGGCAGTCTCCTATCGAAGAACTAATAAGACCAATCCTGCTTAGCTTCCAAAATCAGGCAAAATCAGATCAAGCTCTAGATACCTGGAAAATCAATTTCCATCTATTTTTTCATATATACCCAAAGGCTCAGAAATAGATTTGCAATATTTAAAAAAAAATAGTAATTGTAGGAGAGAAAAAGTAATCTTTTCCTCGCCTATCATGAGGATTATGGCTAAAACTCCAAACAAAAGACAGGTTAACAAGAGAAAACAACGTAAATTTCTTTAATGTAAGCTTTATGTTACACAAGAGGCCTTCAGAAATGAAGATCTAAGGAGACAGGAAAAGTTGTGTATTTTTATGGACAGTTGTGGAGAAGTATGATTGGAATAAAGATATGACCTAATAGTCACAAACTATTCATCATCAAAGAAGACATTTCAAGATCTGTCATGAAATACAATGTTGTCAGTGATAGAATAATATCCATACGCCTACAAGGAAGGCCAGTTAATATGACTATTATTCAAATTTATGCACGCACCACTAAGGCCACAAATGAAGAGAGGGAAGACTTCTATCAGCTTCTGCAATCTGAAATAGATCAAACATGCAATCAAGACATACTAATAATCACTGGTGAATGGAATGCAAAGGTTGGAAACAAGAAGGCTCAGTAGTTAGAAAATATGGTCTTGGTGACAGAAACAAAGCTGGAGATCGCATGATAGAATTTTGTCAGACCAATGACCTTTTCATTGCAAATATATTTTTTCAACATCATAAAAAGAGACTATACATGTGGACTTCACCAGATGGAACATATGGGAATCAAATGGACTATATATGTGGAAAGAGACAATGGAAAAGCTGTTCACAAAATGTCAAAACAAGACCAGGTGCTGACTGTGCATCAGACCATCAACTTCTCATATGCGAGTTCAAACTGAAGCTGAAGAAAATTAGAACAAGTATAAGAGAACCAAGGTATGACCTTGAGTATATCCTACCTGAGTTCAGAGACCACCTCAAAAATACGTTTAATGCATTAGACACAAATGACAGGAGACCAGAAGAGTTGTGGCATGACATAAAAGATATCATTCAAGAAGGAAGCAAAAAGTTCTTAAAAAGACAAGAAAAAAAGAAAAGACCAAGTTACATGTCAAAAGAGACACTAGACCTTGCCCTCGAACGTCGAACATCGAGCAGCTAAAGCAAAAGGAAGACATAATGAAGTTAAGGAATTAAACAGAAGATTTCAGAAGGCAGCTGGAGAAGACAAAAATAAATATTATAATGACATGTGCAAGGAGCTGGAGGCAGAAAACCAAAAGGGAAGAACATGCTCTGTGTTCCTCAAGCTTAAGGAAGTGAAGAAAAAATTCAAGCCTCGAATGGCAGTAGTGAAAGATTCTACAGAGAAAATCTTAAATGATGCAGGAAACATCAAAAGAAGATGTGAAGAATACCCAGAGTCATTATACAAGAAAGAATTGGTAGATGACCAACCATTTCAAGGGGTTGTATATGAAGAGGAACCAATGGTGTTGAAGGACAAAGTGGAAGCTGCCTTGAAAGAATTGGCGAAACACAAGGCTCCAGGAATTGATGGGATACCAATAGAGATGTTTCAACAAACAGATGCAGCACTGGAGGTGTTAACATGTTTATGCCAACAGATTTGGAAAACAGCTACTTGGCCAACTGACTGGAAGAGATCCATATTTGTGCCTCTTCCCAAAAAAGGGGACCCAACTGAATGTGCAAACTATCAGACAATATCATTAATATCGCACAGCAGCAAAATTCTACTAAAGATCATTCAGAAGCAACTGCAGCAGTATATAGACAGGGAATTGCCAGAAAATCAAGCGGGATTCAGAGGAGGATGGGGAACCAGGGACATCATTGCTGATGTCAGGTGGGTATTAGCTGAAAGCAGAGAATATCAGAAAGATGTCTATCTATGTTTTATTGACTATGCAAAAGCATTTGATTGTGTGGATCATAACAAATTATGGATAACACTTCGGAAGCTGGGAATACCAGAACACCTAATTGTGCTCATGAGGAATCTGTACATGAACCAGAAGGCAGTTGTTCGAATAGAACAAGGAAACACTGAGTGGTTTAAAGTTGAGAAAGGTGTGCGTCAGGGCTGTATACTTCCACCCTATCTCTTCAATTTATACACTGAGCAAATAATCCGAGAAGCTGGACTTTATGAGGAAGAATGTGGCATCAAGATTGGAGGAAGACTCATTAACAACCTGCGTTATACAGATGACACAACTCTGCTTGCTGAAAGTGAAGAGGATTTAAAACATTTACTGATGAAGATCAAAGATCATAGCCTTCAATATGGGTTATGACTAAATATCAACAAAACAAAAATCCTTATGACTGGGTCAGCACGCAACTTCACAATAAATGTAGAAAAAATTGGGGTTGTCCAAGATTTTGCTTTGCTTGGCTCTATAATCAACACCCATGGAAGCAGCAGTCAAGAAATCAAAAGACGCATTGCTCTAGGAAAAGCTGTGGCAAAAGATCTCTTTAGAGTATTGAAAAGCAAAGATGTCACATTGAAGATGAAGGTGCATCTGACTCATGCCATGGTATTTTCAGTGGCACCATATGGTTGTGAAATCTGGACATTGAACAAGAGAGACAGAAAAAGAATTGATGCTTTTGAATTGTGGTGCTGGAGACGTCTATTGAATATAACATGGACTGCCAAAAGAACCAACAAATCTGTCCTAGAAGAAGTGCAACCAGAGTGCTCCTTGGAAGCAAGAATGGCCAGACTGTGTCTTACATATTTCAGACATGTAGTCAGGAGAGATCAATCCCTGGAGAAGGACATCATGTTTGGGAGAGTGGCAGGTCAACACAAAAGAGGAAAACTCTCCACCAGATGGATTGACACAGTGTCTGCAACAATGAGCTTAAACATAAATAAGATGGTTTGCCTGGCACAGAATCGGGAAGTGTTTCGATCTGCTGTACATAGGGTCGCTATGAGTCGGACTCGACTCGACGGCACCTAACAACAACAAGAAGTCACAACCTGGGGGGAACTTAACACAGCCTGTTTGCTCAAATTCTTCTCTGTGTCTCAGTATCTTTGTACTTTTTCTCTAGGTATAGGAAAAACCTCTCTGGAATGAAAGTTTTATGACCTGTTTTAGAGGAAGATCAGAAATTACTTTTATTGTCTGCTTCAAGGGAGAAAAGAAAAAGTTAGAAACCTTTGCTGTCTTCCTAAATGCCAAGGTGCCATATTTAGAGGCAGCTTTCCTGAATCCTGTCATTGTTATTACATTAACTCCGAAGGCCTTAACTGTTGTTGTTGTTGTTGTTGTTGTTGTTAGGTGCCCTCGAGTCATGTCCTACTGATAGCAACCCTCATATTTTCAATGGCTGACTGTTTCAGGATTGCCTCGGGAGTGGATTGCCACGTCCTTCTCCCATTTTCGTGGTGCTGGGAATTGAACTCGGGACCTCAGAGACTGCAGAGCAGCGCTCTACCAATTGAGCTAAATCCCAGCCCAAATTATTATATGATAAACTGAATTTCCAAAGAAAGTGTATCATTCTAATTTTACCTGAGATTGAATTGAGCCTTCATGACTTTGTTATAGAAACTTTGCATTTTAATTTATTGTGCAAAATAATCGAATATTTGTTAATAAAAGAAAATAATTATTTTAAATTGGAAGGTATAAAGTTTTTTATATGAAAAATTAAACCAGTACCCACATATGAAGGATGAAGTAAACTTTCAGTAAGCTCAAAGTTAAAGCAAAATCTTTCAGTGTAGAAGTATTTTCATTGTTGTTGTTGTTAAGTGCCATCGAGTCGGCATCCGACTTATAGCGACCCTCACAGGGTTTTCAATGGCAGGCTGTTTTGGGATTGCCTTGGGAGTGGATTGCCAGGTCCTTTTCCCATTTTTGCAGTGCTGGGAATTGACCTCGGGACCTCAGAGACTGCAGCGCAGTGCTCTACTAACTGAGCTAAATCCGAGCCCCAGAAGTATTTTTAGAAGATAAAACTGAAGGAGAGATTTAAAATGTTTTACTAGTGCCATATCACTACAGTTCATTCTCTAAGTTGATTTTCATTTTTTCCTCTCCCCTCAATATTTCCCAGCACTTGCTGTAATAGTAGGAGCTTTAGGATGGTTACTCATTATCATCCACTCAATGAAGATTTGGAAGCAGTTTTTGCTCTGGTTCTTGTTCCTCTCCCTGTGTTATCAGTTAGAGCGCAACTTGATGAGGAAATCTGAGACAGAAAGACAATCATTTGAGGTTTTCTTGAAAGTGTGTCTAAGCTTGCCAGGAGCATTTTAGTTTGAGCTATTGTGTCCTTTATGCAAAATACCGAATATGTGTGTCTATGTTGAAACTGTTAACCTGGGACACTGAACCATGAATATGTTACCACTGTGATTCTTTTTTTTTTTTTTTTTTTTTCTCCTCATTACTTATGGGTGGAACCCAGGGCTTCAAACATGACAGCATAGCCATTGAGCTACCCTCCCAGCCCTATGTTACCATTCTAAAGTAAAGATTAATTCTGAACTATGTAACTTGCTGGTCTACAATTGTCCCTTATAGTATTCCTATTAAAAAGAATAGTGACCTTTATTTTTAATTATTTAATTTAAAATACTAGTATAAAAAAGTCAAACTGACATAAAGTGAAAAGTAAAAGTACCTTTTCCCCTACAATATTGCCCTGAGGTTTTTTGTTTGTTTGCTTGTTTTTGTTGTTATTATTGTTGTTGTTGTTTGCAGTACTGGAGTTGAACCCAAGACCTCATGCATACTTTTTGCAAGCACTCAACCCCAGCCCATTTTTTCCATTGTTTTGCTTTTATATTTTGAGACAGGATCTCGCTAAGTTATGTATGTCAGGTACTGCTGGCCTCCAACTTGTGATCCTTCTACTTTCTCCTCCCAAGTCGCTGGGATTACAGGCATGTACCACCACACCCAGCTTACTCTGAGTTTTAATAGGTATTTCCAAAATGTTTCTAACTGGTATGTACTAATTTACATTCCAGTGTTCTTAAATATAGTTATTGTTGTTGTTAGGTGCCATCGAGTCAGCATCCAACTCATAGCGACCTTCGTAGGGTTTTCAATTGGCTGACTGTTTCGGGATTGCCTTGGGAGTGGATTGCCAGGCCCTTCTCCCAAAATGTAAACAAGTGTAATTATTAATTTGCTATTCATTTGCTCAGAGGTTCCATATTTATTGATAATTCATATTATTCAATTTTATACTCTTCCTATAAGTTTAAGATATTAATCTCCCAACTTCATAAGCCTCAAGACAAAAAAGAAGTGCTCAACAGTAACTTCATGTTATCCTAGGAATTGAACTTGAACTTCCTATCTTGTAGTAATATTATCAAACCACTGACACATACTTTTAGGCTAACTAGTTCCAACTCTTTGTACATGTGCTGCTGAAGTGGGCACTTAGGGTAAGTGTTGTTGTTGTTGTTATTGTTGTTATTAGGTGCCCTCAAGTCGGCATCCAACTCATAGAGACCCTACCTACAACAGGCGAAACATATTGTCAGTGCTTCTCTGCTATTCATACGGTTTTTAATGGCAGATTGATTTTAGGGAGTGGGTCCTTCTCCCACTCAAGGTAATTAGATTTTTTAAAAAGTGAAGCCTATAGAAAGTTATTAGAAAAGATTTGAATATTGAGAAATTGGTGAGTGTAGTGTGACAAATTTCTTCAGGCTGGATATGATCATCAGCATCTTAAACTAGAGCAGTTCTGATGACTTGGTAGCCTTGGTCCATAGTTACAGCAACAAAGTAGGATCAACTACACAGTTGAGGGTTGTACTTATGATGTGGGAAGCCCTGTTAGCATTCTCTAGTGGAGGGAGAGGAAGGTCATGAGACAAGACCCTCACAAGATCCCTTCCCTCATGTCTCCCACCACTATATAAGAGGAAAATGATCAGCTGGGGATGAAGGACTGATTGGTGGGAACTCCTCAGAGGGCTCTTTTCTGGTGTAGGAGCTATGTGCAAATGGTACCCAGTGTTCTCTGTGAGTTCTCTGTGAGTCACCCATGCCCCCGTAAGCAACCCCATAAGCACAGGGCTCACCAAGTTTAGCTTCACCTGATACATCCTTTGGTCTGTCTGCACCCTGTTGGTTTTGGGGGGTGAAGGGATGCCTCCTTGGCATCTCCCCAGGAAAAATAGCACAACAGTGAGCATCAAATATCAGCTACTGTTCTAGTCACCTAATCTGTTCTCTGATTAAGAATAAAAGTCATATTTATATCCTTCCTCAGCTGAGACTCATTAGCCAAGAGTTATGGAGACTAAAAAAAATCCACTAATAAAAGGTAGAGCACACTGGAACAATACAATTCCTATTTTTTAGAGATTCTGGGAAGTGTTTTCCATTTAGTTTCACATCTCATCACAAAATCTCTGTGGTACATGCATGTCCATTGTGTCTAGTTGTGCATTATTTCTACTCAGAGACAAAAATACATTTCTGATGTAGATAGTTCTGACTCTGGAAGGCTCAGTCCTGACCCCAGCTGTGACAGTCACTTTACAGAGTATCCAGAAACTAGATGAAGCTTATATGGGGATTAAAAGTACAGCTCTGCTCTCTCATAAAAATCTGATTGCCCCAACAGGCTCTCCTAATGTACTGTAGGCTATCAAATTGTACCCATCGTTCTCACTCACGTTTCAGAGAGGTTCCTTCCCTGCTGTTATTACCTCTTAGGGTCACACTTGGCCTTCACAAGACTGGCTTAGGGTAGGGATTTATAGCACAGAGACACCTTTTAGTAAGAAAAATGGATGATATCTTCTCTGTTGAACTCAATAATAAGCCTGATCTTCTAACAGCTGTAGAACCAGGTTGTCAAATTCCCATTACATTTAATTCTCTACAATTGAGCCTATAGGACTAGAATTGTATTTTTCAACTGTTGTTCACAGTTTTCTGCAAGGTTGGCAATGGATGAAAGTGGAAATGTTAGGTAAATGTCTAGAAGACTAAAAACAAATGTGGTTATTTGGAAAATACCCAGATAATATGTAGGGAGAAACTGGGAGGAAATTGGCAAACACCCCAAAACTGG
The DNA here is from genome assembly GCA_007922755.1 of Pedetes capensis. NCBI lineage: Eukaryota > Metazoa > Chordata > Mammalia > Rodentia > Pedetidae > Pedetes > Pedetes capensis. The sequence goes on along the minus strand of VMDO01021741.1, from coordinate 15,807 downwards.
GAAAATGGATTTTGACGATCTGGTTTGTAAATTAGAAATCTAGGGAAAATGAAAGTAACTTGGTTGGACATTCGTACAAAACCCTTCACAAATCCCCTGAACCTGATTGGATAATTGGACTCAAAGCTGTTTGGCTCAGGCCATTCCAAGGGTGAGCTATATCAGGAGCTGCACTGAAGTAGCTCCCCATTTTCCCTTTTCACCCGGACCACCAATGAGGAAATAGCTCTCTCTGCTCTCACGCTTGGACCTTCGGTGAGGAAAGAACGCTCTCCCCGCCAAGACCATCAACAAGGAAAGAACTCGCTCTCTGCCAAGACCACCAACATGGAAGCATCTGCCCTTGAGGCTGTATAAGAGCTGCTAGCACTTAAAGCTGTACACTTTGGGTTTTCTCTCTGCCCTGATAAAGGGCAGAGAAATAAAGAACTGTGTTTGTCCCCGCAGAGCAAAAGCGCCTGAGGCTTTTCCCTTCTCCCATCTCCTCTAGCATCCTGAGGGCCGCAGGAGTCTGCACCCCTTACCCAAGGGTCCCGAGTGAATTGTGTTTAGTATCTGTGTGTGTGCCGGCACCGCCCATCCAAACATCCAAGCTGGACCTGGGGAGGTGCGCACCCCACAATAATAGTCTGAAAAAAATCACATTGAAATGGAAAATTGAGATGAGTTAGACAAAACTGCTACATTCTATGAATATGTAGAAGGCTGAATCAAGAGGCCAAGTTTTCACACTGGTTTTATTTACCCCATAACTTTTTATCTCCCTTTCATTGTTTTGTATTCTCTAATTTTGATGCTTCTCAGTTCCTATTACTAAACCCTAATGTTTCCACCCCTACTGGTCTGTCAGTTTCCTTACTGTGGGAGCTTTATTGTTGCTATGAGGCTAAAAGCTATGGTACTGGTATCTTAGATACCAGCAGGGTCACCCATGGTGGATAGGTTTTCAGCTGAGCTTCCAGACTAAGACAGACTAGGGAGTAGGCACCAGCAAATCGCTCCCAAAACAACTAACCATTGAGCATCCTGTGAATAGCAGAGAAACACTGTCAGATATAGTGCTGGAAAATAAGCCCCCCAGGTTGGAAGGCACTCAAAAGACTACTGGGAAAAGGATACCTCCTAAAAATAGAGTCTACTTTGATGACAAATGGAGTAAAGCCCCAGGGACCTCCATTTGCTGATGTGGCATGACTCAAAATGAGGAGAAACAACTATAAACATCCATTAATAATTGGAACATGGAATGTTCGTAGTATGAATCTAGGAAAATTAGAAATAGTTAAAAAAGAAATGGAGCACACAAACATTGACATTCTAGGCATCAGTGAGCTAAAATGGACCAGCATGGGCCATTTTGAGTCAGATAATCATATGGTCTACTATGCTGGGAATGACAAACTAAAGAGAAATGGGGTTGCATTCATCATCAAAAAAGACATCTCAAGATCTGTCATGAAATACAATGTTGTCAGTGATAGAATAATATCCATACACCTACAAGGAAGGCCAGTTAATATGACTATTATACAAATTTATACACCCACAACTAAGGCCACACATGAAGAGAGGGAAGATTTCTACCAGCTTCTGCAATCTGAAATAGATCAAACATGCAATCAAGACATACTGATAATCACTGGTGACTGGAATGCAAAGGTTGGAAACAAACAAGAAGGCTCAGTAGTTGGAAAATATGGTCTTGGTGACAGAAACAAAGCTGGAGATCGCATGATAGAATTTTGTCAGACCAATCACCTTTTCGTTGCAAATATATTTTTTCAACATCATAAACGGAGACTATACACATGGACTTCACCAGATGGAACATACGGGAATCAACTGGACTATATATGTAGGAAAGAGACAATGGAAAAGTTCTTCACAAAATGTCAAAACAAGACCAGGTGCTGACTGTGCATCAGACCATCAACTTCTCATATGCGAGTTCAAACTGAAGCTGAAGAAAATTAGAACAAGTATAAGAGAGCCAAGGTATGACCTTGAGTATATCCTAGCTGAGTTCAGAGACCACCTCAAAAATAGGTTTAATGCATTAGACATAAATGATAGGAGACCAGAAGAGTTGTGGCATGACATAAAAGACATCATTCAAGAAGAAAGCAAAAGGTTATTAAAAAGGCAAGAAAAAAAGAAAAAACCAAAGACCAAATTATATATCAAAAGAGATGCTGGACCTTGCCCTCGAACATGGAGCAGCTAAAGTAAAAGGAAGATATGATGAAGTTAAGGATCTAAACAGAAGATTTCAAAAGGCAGCTCAAGAAGACAAAAACAAATATAATAACATGTGCAAAGAGCTGGAGGCAGAAAACCAAAAATGGAAGAACACGCTCTGTGTTTCTTAAGCTTAAGGAAATGAAGAAAAAATTCAAGCCTCGAGTGGCAATAGTGAAAGGTTCTACAGGGAAAATATTAAACAATGCAGGAAACACCAAAGGAAGATGGAAGGAATACACAGAGACATTATATAAAAAAGAATTCGTGGATGACTATTTCAAGAGGTTGCATATGATCAGGAACCAATGGTACTGAAGGATGATGTGGAAGCTGACTTGAAAGAACTGGTGAAACACAGGCTCCAGGAATTGATGGAATACCAACAGAGATGTTTCAACAAACAGATCCAAAGCTGTGGGTGCTAACATGTTTATGACAAAAGATTTGGAATACAGCTACCTGGCCAACTGACTGGAAGAGATCCACATTTCTGCCTATTCCCAAGAAAGGGGATACAACTGAATGTGGAAACTATCAAACAATATTATTAATATTACATGCAAGCAAAATTTTACTAAAGATCATTCAAAAGCTACTGCAGCAGTATATAGACAGAGAATTGCTGGATAATCAAGCCAGATTCAGAAGAGGGTGAGGAACCAAGGACATCATTGATGATGTCAGATGGATATTAGCCAAAAGCAGAGACTATCACAAAGATGTCTATCTATGTTTTAGTGACTATGCAAAGGCATTTGACTGTGTGGATCATAATAAATTGTGGATAACACTGTGTGAATCATAACAAATTGTGGATAACACTGTGAAGAATGGGAATATAAGAGCACCTTATTGTAATAATAAGGAATCTGTACATGCACCAGGAAGCAGTCGTTTGAACAAAACAAGGAAACACTGTTTGGTTTAAAGTTGAGAAAGGTGTGTGTCAGGGCTACATCCTTTCACTATATCTCTTTAATTTCTATGTTGAGCAAATATTCCAAGAAGCTGAACTTTATGAAGAAGAACATAACATCAGGATTGGAGGAAGACTCATTAACAACCTGCATTATGTAGATGATGCAACTCTGCTTGCTGAAAGTGAAGAAGATTTGAAACATTTACTGATGAAAATCAAAGGAAATAGCCTTCAGTATGGATTGAAACTCCCCAGAAGAGACACAGAATCTATTACCTCCCTAGTCCCCAACCCCTTTGGAGTAGAGTTGATAAAATAGAGTAAGAGCCCCACAGACTAAACAACTGAGGAATTATTCAGCTTACAAGATCAAATAAGCACCAGAGATTCAGCACCACACAATCTCGAAGGAATAACAGAAGGAGAGTTCTGCACACTCAGGAGAGACGAATTCTATTTCCTGGACCATATTATGGACAAACAAATTAAACCTACAAGAAACACAAAGGGGTAGGATGGATCTGAAGGCCCCCCAAAGCCCCCCAACAAATTCCTCCAATGAATCTCAACTCTTAGAGATCTCTGAATTGGGATTCAGAGTTATGGTTATAAATATGTTAAGAGAAGTCAAAATGAATACCTCCAGCACACTTGAAATCCTTGAAAAGAAGGTATCTTACCTGGAGTCCGTTCTATCCTCCCAGCTAGAAATGATAAGAAAAAAATTAAGCAATGATCATTGAAATGCAAACTAAAATAAATGATTTGACTTTGGCAAAAGAATCCTTTTCATAGAGACTGGATGAATCTGAGCTGAGGATTTCCAATTCCAAAGATGCCATACATGAACTTAAATACATGCAGTCAGAAATGGAATCAACTATAAAGATATTTTTAAAAGATTCCAAGAGAACTCAGATAGAATGAAAAAATGAAACTTAAGAATTCAGGGTGTCCCTGAAGGACAGGAAGGACCCACCAGAGGCCTTCAAAATCTAGTATATGATATTGTCAAGGAAAACTTCCCAGAGATAATACAGGATATGGATACATACACAACTGAAACATTTAGGACACCACCAAAAGCTGATCAAAATAGGTCATCCCTGAGATATTTTATCACTCCAATGCTGTAATTAGAAACCAGGGAGGCTATACTGCAAGAAGCAAGGCAGAAACCCCTTATTACTTATAAAGCAAAACCAATACATAGTATTCAAGAAACTCATCTAACTCACAAAGACTGCAATACACTGAGAATTAAGGGCTGGAAAACAGTATACCAAGCAGGGGGGAAACAAAAAAAAGCAGGTGTTGCCATTCTAATATCAGATAGATTAAATTTCTATCCAAAACTAATTAGAAGAAACAAAGAAGGACACTACATTTTAATAAAAGAAACAATCAATCAGGAAGCAATAATGCTCCTAAATATTTACACCCCACACACTGGGGCACCTAGCTTTATAAGACAAATTTAGGGAATATAAAGAACTTTATTGGACCAGAAACAATAATAATGGGAGACCTCAATACCCCACTTTTGTCAGGAGACAGGTCATCAAAATGAGAAATCAACAGAGAAATGTTGAATCTAATCTCCACCCTAAGCCAGTTGGATCTCACAGATATATACAGAATACTTCATCCACACAATGAAGAATACACAAAATTTTCAGCTCAGCATGGAAAGTTTTCTAAGATAGATCATATGCTAGTCCATAAGAACTACCTCAACAAATACAAAAAAGTAGAAATTATCTCCTGTTCCTTATCAGACCATAATGGGATAAAATTGGAGCTCAAGAGCAAGAATAATTCCAGAAATTTACAAACTCATGGAGAATGAATAATATACTGCTGAATGACCAATGGGTTGTTGATGAAGTCAAAATGTAATTTAAAAAATTCCTGCAATCAAATGATGATGAAAACACATCCTACCAAAACATATTGGATACACCAAAGGCAGTTTTAAGAGGAAAGTTTATAGCATTAAGTGCCTTCATCAATAAAGTAAAGAAGAGCAAAATAAATGACCTAATGATGCATCTTAAGATACTAGAAATCCAACAAAAAATCAATCCTAAAAGGAACACCCAAAAAGAAATTACAAAAATAAAGGGAGAAATATCTCAATTAGAATCCAAAGAGATAATTCAAAAAATTAATAAGACTAAGAGCTTGTTCTTTGAAAAGATTAATAAAATAGACATTCCTCTGGTAAATCTCATCAAAATGAAAAAGGAAAAAACTAACATAGTATGGATAATGAAAGAAAATGGGTCCATAAGAACTGACTACAACGAAATACAGAAAGTCAGCAGGGATTACTATGAGAGATTGTATTCCCAAAAGTACGAAAATGCAGAAGAAATGGACAAATTTATTAACACACATGACCTACCAAAGCTAACCCCAGAAGACATAACTGACCTAAACAAGCCCATTGCATAAACAGAAATAGAAAAGGTAATAAAAAGTCTCCCAACAAAGAAGAGCCCAGGTCCTGATGGATTCACAGCAGAATTTTACCAAACTTTTAAAGAAGTTTTAATACCTATCTTCCTCAAATTATTCCAAAAAATAGAAAAGGAGGGAACACTCCGAAATTCATTCTACAAAGCTACCATCACCCTGATACTTAAATCAGGAAAAGATTCATCTAAGATAGAGAATTGTAGACCCATCTCCCTGATGAATCTAGATGCAAAAATATTTAATAAAATTCTGGCAAATAGAATCCAGCAACATATGAAAAAAATTATTCATCATGACCAAGTGGGATTTATACCACAGATGCAAGACTGGTTCAACATACAGAAATCAATTAATGTAATCCAACATATCAAGAAACTGGCAAACAAAAACCACATGGTCATCTCAATTGATGTTGAAAAGGCCTTCAACAAAGTGCAACACCTTTTCATGATAAAAACGCTGGAGAAGGTAGATATAACAGGAAAATACCTTAATATCATAAAAGCCATCTATGACAAACCTACAGCCAACATTATATTAAATAGAGAAAAACTGAAACCATTTCCTCTAGATCCAGAACAAGGCAAGGATGTCCTCTCTCTCCTATTCTGTTTAACATAGTAATTGAAGTCCTTGCCAGGGCAATCAACCAAGAGAAACAAATCAAAGGGATACAGATTGACAATGAAGAGGTCAAATTATCCTTATTTGCAGATGATATGATTCTATACCTGAAAGACCACAAAACCTCAACTAGAACTAATCAACTCCTTTAGCAAAGTGGCAGGATATAAAATCAACACACAAAAATCAATAGCTTTCCTTTACACCAACTGCAAACAAGAAGAGAAGGAAATTTCAGAAAAAAATACCTTTCATGATAGCCCACCAGAAAATTAAATACCTTGGAATCAATCTAACCAAAGACCCTTCAGATCTCTACACGGAAAATTTCAAAACATTAAAGAAAGAAATAGCAGAGGACACTAAAAAATGGAAAGACCTTCCCTGCTCCTGGATAGGGAGAATTAATATAGTAAAAATGGATAACCTGCCAAAAGTGATCTATAGATTTAAGGTAATACCCATTAAAATTCCACTGACTGACTTTACAGAAATACAAAAAGTGATCCAAAAATTCATATGGAACCACAAAAGACCACGTATAGCCAAAACACTCTTAAGCTGCAAAACTAATGCAGGTGGAATCACAATCCCTGACTTTGAGCTATACTATAGGGCAGTGGTAGCAAAAACAGCTTGGTACTGGCACAAAAATAGGCCTGAAGACACCTGGAACAGAATAGAAGACCCAGAAATACCTCAACACACCTATAGGCACCTTATTTTCAACAAAGGAGCAAAGCAAGTAAACTAGAAAAAGGACAGCCTTTTCAATAAATGGTGTTGGGAAAAATGGTCATCCGCATGCAGAAAAATGAAAACTGACCCACATCTCTTAATATGCACGAGAGTTAACTCAAAATGGATAAAAGATCTCAACATAAAACCAGAAACTTTAAAACTTATAGAAGACAAGATAGGCAATACTCTTCATCATATAGGCATAGGAAAGTATTTCTTAATAGTACTCCAATTGCCTACATGAATAGATAAATGGTATTACATGAAATTAAAAAGCTTATGTACAGCAAAAGAAATAATTAATAGAGTCAAGGAAACCCCCACTGAATGGGAAAAAATCTTCGCATCCTATACATCACACAAAGGTCTAACTACCAGAATTTATAAAGAACTCAAGAAAAAAACTCCCAAGAAAACAAATAACGTAATACACAAATGGGCAAAGGAATTGAATAGACAGTTATCAAATGAAGAGGTCCGTAAAGCCATGAAACACATGAAAAAATGCTCAATATCCCTAGCCATTAGGGAAATGCAAATTAAAACAACTCTGAGATTTCACCTTACACCAGTAAGAATGGCCAAGATCAATAAAACAAATAACAACAAATGCTGGCGAGGTTGCAGGGAAAAGGGAACACTCTTACATTGTTGGTGGAGCTGTAAATTGGTCCAACCACTGTGGAAATCAATATGGAGGTATCTTAAAACACTAAAAATAGATCTACCTTATGACCCAGATATAACACTATTGGGAATTTACCCAAAGGGAGATGTGTCATCATACCACGGAGACACCTGCATCTCCATGTTCAATGCAGCACTTTTCACAATAGCAAGGATATGGAATCAATCAAAGTGCCCTTCAACAGAAGAATGAATAAAAAAAATTATGGTACATATACACAATGGAATACTACTCAGCAATCAAAAAAATGAAATAAGGCCATTCGCAGCAAAATGGATGGAAATGGAGAAAATTATTTTAAGTGAACAAACACAAGCTCAGAAAGAGAAACACCACATGTTCTCACTTATATGTGGGGGCTGAATCAAGATTATAAGAAGGAAAAAAATCCTATTCAAAGGTTGGATCATAATAAAAGAAAAAAAAGCTAAGAATGGTATTATTATAGATGGTTTAGAGCATGCATATCATAGTTCTGACAAGGTAAAAAGAAAGTTCACTACAGAAAAAGTTTCTTTCTAAAACAGAACTGGAACCCAAGGATATATAGAAAAATATTACCATAAAAAGACAAGTAAATGGTAGAGAAGTCTTTGGTGGGGGGGTGGACGGGGGAAGGAAGTGCACAAGAGGGTAAGGGGGAACCTATATGAATAATGTACAACAAAATGCATATATGGAAATGTCACAATGAAAAGCATGTCAGAATGAATCACATTAAGGTGTACATTAAAAATTTCCAATAAAAAAATAAAGTATTGAAAAGTAAAGATGTAACATTGAAAACAAAGGTGTACCTGACTCATTCTATGGTATTTTCAGTCGCATTATGTGGTTGTGAAAGCTGGACATCGAACAAGGGAGATAGGAGAAGAATTGATGCTTTTGAATTATGGTGCTGAAGCCAAATATTGAATATGCCATGGACTGCCAAAAGAACCAACAGATCTGTCCTAGAGAAGAAGTGCAACCAGAGTGCTCCTTGGAAGCAAGGATGGCTAGACTGCATCTTACATATTTTGGACATGTAGTCAGGAAGAATGAATCCCTGGAGAAGGACATCATGCTTGGGAGAGTGGCAGGTCAACAAAAAAAAGGAAAACCCTCCACTAGATGGATTGACACAGTGTCTGCAACAATGGGCTTAAACATAAGGAAGATTGTATGCCTGGCACAAAATCCGGGAGTTTCGTTCTGCTGTACATAGGGTCGCTACGAGTCGAACCCAACTTGACGGCACCTAACAACAAGTTTCCAATGTTTTCTGCAGAATGGGATTGGGTTGGATTCAAGATATCTAAGGCAGTTTGGCTTTTCTTTGTTTGATTGTACACTTGGATAACAAGTGACTTTGCTGGTAGAACTGGAAATAAAGTCAGAATCGACCAAGGTATAAATGAAAAGATGGGAAACTGACCTTATCTCGAGGAGCTGGGAAACAAGTCAGTAGCCTGATATCCAGCCTCCATTTCTACTTTCAGTTTGAATTCTGTCCTCTATGGCTTTGGTGTCTGACAGAGCAGGTCTGGAATTCCAGCTATGGCAATTTATGAAGGAACTTGAGAAGTTACTTACCCTCTGTGAATATCAGTTTATTGAAAACTGAAGATGAAGGTGTGGGAGTTTTTGATTAAGTTGTTTGTCTGGCTTGGCACTTGCCAATAATTATAGGAATAGTCACATAATAGTAAATATTACCAAGCTGCAACATTGACATCAGACATTTTTATCACCAGTCCCTCTTACTAAACTTCCAACTCATCTGGAACCATAGAAATACACACAAGTAGTCTAAAGTTCATAAAGAAACTGAATGAAAATTTATTTGTTCTTTCAACAATCATAAATATGGAGAAGAATGTGAGATGTCAGATTATTAGGTAATTTATGTACATGCATCATTATAAGGTCAAATATGTTCCACAATACAAATCCAGTTAAGTCTTATGAAGTTTTGAGAAAACAATGCTTCTTTCAGCTGAATTACCAGACAGTATTTTATGGAAAAGTTAGGTTTAAGCAGGGTATTCATAAGTAACTAGACAGAGTATACGTATGTGTATAGTGACTAATTTCAATTTGCCCAACGCATGGAGTGAAGGAAGATGGTAAAGTGAGATAAGACAAAAAAGTAGATTTGGACCAGGTTCTGGAGGCATTAGAAGGCTAGGCTAAAGAACTTGATGCCTATAGATCCAGAGGCTGAGGCAGAAAGATGTCTTGAGTCTAGGAGTTCAAGGCCAACATGGATAACACAGGGAAACTCTGTCTCAGAAACAAAACAAAACAAATGAAAACAAACAAAATACCCAGATGCCTCTTACAAAAGAGTGTTCACAAAGGAGGAAAGTAAAAAACTACATTTATATTTGTTTATTGTGCATCAGGAAACTCCAGAAAGAAGAAATTGTGAGCTATGTTAAAACATAGAAGAATATGTGGCGCATAAGGTAAAATCTACAAGAGAATGTTGACTGGTATGTAAACTTATTACAGCTGTGTAAAAATGTGCACGTGAACGAACCTCAGAAGATAATGTGCAAATTTTAAGATAGTTTGTTAGAAGGGTGGGATCACAGGTGATTGTTTTGTTCTTTTCTCAATTGTTCTTCTAATCTTTTTGCTACCCCATGTATTAGCTTAACCTATAATACATAAATTCAGCTGCATAACAAGATTCAACACACTGGAGAATTAAACAGCATTGCAGTTTATTTTGATCTTACATTACAGTCTACAGTAAGCCTTAGGGAGTTGATACAATCATTCTACTGTGTTGGAACTTAAACTCCTACCTGCTTATTCTGCCTCTCTTCTAAAGATCTCAAATGACTCCCCACCAAACGCATTCTGCTCCTTAGAAACACACCGCCTGACACTCAGGAAGAAGACAAAAAGGTTAAATGAATGAATGAATGACCAAGTTTGAAATAACTCTAGTTTTGAAAATAGCTGATTGTTATCTATACACATTTAATCTTTTTATTGGAAATTTTTAATGTACAACTTAATGTGTTTCATTGTGACATGCATTTCATTGTGACATTTCATATATGTGTTTCATTGTACATTGCACAGATAACTTCCCCCTTACCCTCTTGTGTACCTCCTCCCCCTTCTTCCACACCCTCACCAAAGGCCTCTCTTCTACATTGCATGTCTTTTTGTGGGATTATTTTTCTATATACCCTTGCATCCCAATTATGTTTAAGGTCCAAACTTTTTTCTGTAGTGATGTATCTTTTTACATTGTCAGTAGTATTACATGAATAATCTAGCCCATTTGTATTATTACCATTCTTTGATATTATTGGAATTATTATAATTATTTCCTGAACTATTAAAGTTGGGTTGTTTACTTTGAAGTCACCCTCTGTCTCACTCCTTGCTCCTCCTTGTTCCTCCTCTCCCTCCTTTCTTCTCCCATCATCTCTTCCTTTTGCTAGATCCCTCCCTCCTTCTTTCCACTCCCTAACTTGTCCCTTCTCCACTAAGTTGACTTTAGCTTTTTATTACATTCCAATTTCTGTGTAGGATTTTTTCCTTCCTTTTAATTTTGATTCAGCTCCCACATATGAGTGAGAACGTGTGGTATTTCTCTTTTTGGGCTTCGTACACATTCAATCTTAAAGGACTAATTCAAGGTGCAGGCAGATGCCTTTCACCCAGCTCCATTATATCCTTTCATCAAAACTCCCGGCTAGCTCATCTTTCTATGACCTTCATAGTTCAAGGTCATAGTTGACAGTGTTAAATATTTCTAACTGGGACTATATTGAGTGCCCAAAATAGTTGTAAGGTGAATTGATATTCCCCTTGCTTCTAGTCTGAGGCATGTGTGATATCCACTGACTTCAAGGATACATCCCAGGGTGAATCTGTTGGTGAGGAAAATAAAAGTGCTGCCACTCAAAAAGGAGATCTTATTTTAGATGCAATGTGCTGACTTTTCAAGCAAATTTAGCATAACAACAATGTTCTGTAATGGCTGTTGGTGTGTGACTTATTGATAAGCCAGTACAAATCCTTTAGATACTCATTGGAGGTGATTTAAGCAGGTACAAAGATTAATCAATACAAATGTGAAGAAATATTCTTTTTGCTAAATTATTAGTAATCATGACCTTAAATGCTACAAGTCCTGCTAAAGTGAGAGCAGATGTAAACGGACTGGAGAGAGGGACTGGAGAGAGTGTCTGGCATTTCAGTATTCCTAATGTATCCTTATGGGAGAAGGACGTGGCAGTCCGTTCCAGAAATAATCCTGAAACATTCAGGCGTTGAAAACCCTGTGAGGGTCACTATGAGTCCAACATGGCTTGTTGGCACCTTACAACAACAATGTATCTTTATGCTGAAAGCATATAACATAATGTATTACTGTATGACTTCTTGACATGGCACATAGGAAGCTATGTGAAAGTCACATTATTCAGAACATAAAAGACACAAAACTTTAGCTTTCATATTACCATTGATTTAAGAAATCATTTCTTGCCAGTCATGATGGTACAGTCCTATAATCCCAGTGACTCAGGAGGCACAGGCAAGAGAGTCCCAAGTTTGAGGCCAGAGGCAGCCTGCATAACTTAGTGAGACCTTGTCTCAAAATAAGAAGTAAAAAATGAGCTGGGGATGCAACTCAGTGGTAGGGCATTTGCAGAGCGTGAGTGTGGTGTTGAGTTTAACCCCCCACTACAGTGAAATTTAACTAATTAATTTTTAAAAGAGGAAATAAATTTTTTAAAAAGGAAATCTTTTATTGAAAGACAACAGTTGTAACAATCTTGAGGACTTAAACAATCACCGATTTCCAAAACAAAAATTATTTATTTTCCTTGTAAAACAGGCCTTCTACTTGGTTTCCATGTTAGTTAAAGGTGACACAATCCCTCCCAGTCACTTGGTACTATCTGTGGTTTTCCCCACATTCCCAGTGTCTAGGGAGGAGCTCACAAGTATGCTCTTCAGCTCCTTCACTCAGTAACAACTAGTAAGTTCCTAACTCTTTTCTTCACCATCACCATAAAACCTGAATTATTGTAGCATTTGAGGCATATCCTAATTTGGATTCATCTCATTTTCCAGCATTATTTCTCACTACAACACCCTAAGAAGCTGGGATTCAGCTCAGTTGGTAGAGCACTGCTCTGCAGTCTCTGAGGTCCCGAGTTCTATTCCCAGCACCACAAAAATGGGAGAAGGATGCGGCAATACACTCCTGAGGCAATCCTGAAACAGCCTTTGAAAACTCTATGAGGGTCACTATGAGTCAGATACAACTCGATGGCACCTAACAACAGAGCACCCTAAACATACCTGATCCCTAAATAAGTCAAAAGCATGCATGTTTTTTTGTTGTTCATATCATTCCAAATCTAAAATGCTGAAATACTATCCCTTCTTCAATAAAATTAAAATCCTATTCATCTTCTAGTATTCAGCTCAATTGGTACTTCCATAGTTAACCTCATACAGCCCACTAAGAAGAGCTATCTTGGAACTCCTTCCCCCAGTTCCTCTAGTGATAATGTTGTTGTTGGGTGCCCTTGAGTTGAGTCCAACTCATAGCAACGGTATATACAGTAGATAGAAACACTCTCTGATTCTGTGCTAGGCACATGATCTTCTTTATGTTTAAGCCCACTGTTGCAGACACTGTGTCAATCCATCTGGTGGAGGGTTTTCCTTTTTTTCACTGACCTGCCACTCTCCTAAACATGATGTATTTCTCCAGGGATTGATCATTCCTGACTACATGTCCAAAATATGTAAGATGCAGTCTAGCCATCCTTGCTTCCAAGGAGCACTCTGGTTGCACTTCTTCTAGGACAGATCTGTTGGTTCTTTTGGCAGTCCATGGCATATTCAATATTTGGCTTCAGCACCATAATTCAAAAGCATCAATTCTTCTCCTGTCTCCCTTGTTCAATGTCCAGCTTTCATAGCCATATGATGCAACTGAAAATACCATGGCATGAGCCAGGTGCACCTTCATCTTCAATGTGACATCTTTACTTTTCAGTACTTTAAAGAGATCTTTTGCCACAGCTTTTCCCAAAGCAATGCATCTTTTGGCTTCTTGGCTGCTGCTTCCATGGGTGTTGATTGTAGAACCAAGTAAAGCAAAATCATGGACAACCTCAATTTTTTCTCCATTTATTGTAAAGTTGCACGCTGACCCAGTTATAAGGATATTTGTTTTGTTGGTGTTTGGTCACAATCCATACTGAAGACTATGTCCTTGTAGTAATAATAATATATTGTTATTAGAATATACCATTAAGATATTACTATGTGCCAGACACTTTGCTGAACAAGCATTTTTTTCATTTAATTTTCACCCTTATTATTCCATCTTATAGAGGCCTCTACAACATTATAGTTTGTTTATAACCATGCAGCTAAGAAGTGGGAAATTCAAGTTCACAACCTCTTACCCCCCAAGACCATGCTCTTTTAGAGCATTCTGCCTGATAGCAGTATTATCCATAACTGTCTCTCCATCTAAAATGTGTGCTCTTTGAGATGTGGAGGTATATTTTTATAACTCTGCAGTCCCACAGTGTCTAGTATTGTGTTTTGTGCATAACAGCTGCTCAGATTCTTTAATGACTAAATTGGAAAAAGGATGTGCAAGTTTGATAACCCTAATATAGTTTTCTTATACTGTTCCTTCCTTCCCTAACAGCCACCATCCCAGCTCATTGGTAGAGATTGCAAATTGCCACATACTCCACAAATAAGAAGCTTTAACTATCACAGAGCTCAAAGTCCCCCATTAGCTGAACTGTCCTGAGGAAATGCCACATGATGAACAGACTAGCACAAGCTCAACGGTTGAGAGTCAGCTAGAAATATGACAGCAGTTTGAGCTCATTTCCTCACAACTAGCCACAGTTTTTGCCTAGGCTGCAAGCATCCCAGTCTTGCAAGCATTACTACCATAATATTTATTGAGCAATAACAATTGCTAGATGCAATTCAGAATGTTGAATTGGGCATCATCTTTACCTGGGAGACTTGTAATTTAAATTCTACAGGCCTACAGAAACATAAGGAGGAAAGAAGGCAACGGCCTTCTTACCCCTTCCTCTCACCACTACATGTATTCAATAAACAATGCGATATTCCTCCAGTGAGTCAAAGCAGTCCTCAACACTGGATTATGCACTCAGCGAAGATGTATTAACTCATCTCAGACTGAGATGATGGCATTTAGTGTGCTAGACTAGTGAGTTGCCACATAGACCCCACACAAGGTAGTACAGTTTTTAAATGTGATTAATCCTCTAACATAGTTTTTTATGTCAAGCCAAAGATATAGCCACGGTTGGCCTTAGGAAAAAAATTGTAAAAGGGCTGGAAATGTAAATAGCACCTCGCCTTCTAGTGTTACCTCCTGTTCTTTGGTATGCACTTCCTTTATTCCACTGGGCTCCATTCCACTTCTGATTTCAATCTCTGCTAAACATTTAACTGGCATGAGCCAATTAATGCATTATGTTTTAAAGTCAATTTTTATTTAATCAAAGTGCGTTAGTCAGCTGTAACAGAGAAACTCAACGAAACCAACTTATGGGGGAAATGATTGGGGGCTCATGGTTAGAGGGTTTTCATCCACAGATGCAGGAAGACATGGTGGCAGGGAAGCCATCTGGGCAGATAGTGGCAGCCTCTGGCAGAGAACCTTATGTCTTGGTGATCAGGAACAGGAGAGAAAGAGAGAGAGAGAGAGAGAGAGAGAGAGAGAGAGAGAGAGAGAGGTGCTGTCGGGGTTTTAGCTCTAGCCCGGCTAAAGTTAAGGCCAAACCCTCAACATAAACATGTGGCCGGTGTCAGGAAAGAAGGACCTCGGGAGACCTTCAGATGGTTGGAGAGGAACAGGGAAGGTTTATTGGGGTGCTCCCCTACTGGAGAGCAAGGAGCAAGCAGCCCCTATAGAGCAAGGCTCTATCCCTTTAAGTGCTGGCTCTATGCCTGCAGCATGGAATGCTGCAGGCTAAGTGCTGGTACAGCTCAGCCTTAAAGGCACAGCCACAGCCGCTGGTGTTCAGTTGAGGTCCGATGGTCTTGACTCTCGCGGCTCGCCTTCTTTACCCCCCTCCTTCCC
>VMDO01021740.1:0-34886 GCA_007922755.1 Pedetes capensis | reverse complement strand
ATTCCCAGCATAGTAGACCATATGACTGTCTGACTCAAAATGGCCTATGCCAGTCCATTTTAGCTCACTGATGCCTAGAATGTCAATGTTTATGCGATCCATTTCTCTTTTAACAATTTCTAACTTGCCTAGATTCATACTACGTACATTCCATGTTCCAATTATTAATGGATGTTTATAGTTGTTTCTCCTCATTTTGAGTTGTGTCACATCATCACGTTGAGCACCCTGGGGTTTTACTCCATTTCCCTCATCACGGTATACTGTACTTGGAGGAGGCAACTCTTCCCCAGTAGTCTTTTGAGTGCCTTCCAACCTGGGGGCCTCATTTTCAGGCACTATATCTGACAGTGTCTCTTTGCTATCCATAGGGTTTTCAATGGCTAGTTGTTTCGGGAGTGGCTCTCCAGGTCCTACTCCCTAGTCTGTCTTAGTCTGGAAGCTCAGCTGATATAAATGTTTCAGTGACCATTCTGGTATATGCCTCTGTTGCACATTTCTGTAGTAAATTCTGTTAGGGTTTGTAGCTACAGACAACAAGAATCCATAAGAATCCATTTAGTTAGTTCACAGCTTGAAGGCCCCTTTAAGCTTGAAGGGCCAATGCCCTGAATCCCATTTTGAATGGGCATAGACTGCTGCCACTGCTAGCCCTGACTCTGACACCATGGGAAATCCAGCTGGATGGGCAAGAGCAGAAGTCACTATTTTTGCCACTACTAGTGCTGCAGAACAGAAGCTCCACACATATCCAGTTTCCTTACATTGCCCATTTCTGGATTGACATCTTAAGTGGATTGTATAATTGATCAAATGCCTGTGCTCTCACTACCTACAAAGGAATCCAGGATTTAAAAAAATATACCAGGAAGGCAGTCCTGATGATATGGAGCTGATCAAAATGTTGAGACGGGCCTTCTCAAAGATGTTGTTAAGCTAGCTTGACAGGTGTCCACAGCAAGTAGCAATGCTTGGAATTGTTTGATTAAAGGTTCCTTGCGCTTAAAATTTTGACACACTGTCAAACTGACATCAAGAAAGTGTAGGCCAATTTACATTGCTGCCTATAATGTATAATTCCCTGCTCCCTACATCTTCTCCCATAATATCATTTCTTTAATATATTTGACAACCTAATGAGGGTTGGGGAAAAAAGATCACACTTTATTGGAATCTACTTTTCCTTAAAATGCGTTAGGTTAAAATTATTGTTTGTAAGACGTATCTATTCTTGGACCTGTCTATATACTTTGCCTTTTTCTCTTTCTTCTTTCCTTTTTTATTTATTTTTTTTTCCAGTACTAGGGGAGTTGAGGGGCTGGGGTTTAGCTCAGTTGGTAGAGTGCTGCTCTGTGCTCTCTAAGGCCCTGGATGCTCAACCCCTAGCACTGCAAAAATGGGGGAAGGACCTGGTAGCACACCAACAAAACAGTTAGCCATCAAAAACCCTATGAATAGCAGAGAAGCACTGACACAGTGCTTGGCATGGCATGGTGTTGGGGAGTGTTTCATTCTGTTGTACATAGGGTCACTATGAGTCGGACTTGACTCAATAGCACTTAACAACAACCACAAGAGACTTGAACCTAGAACTTCACAATGCTAAGCAAGTGCTCTATCACTGAGCCTACCCTAGCCCCTTTCTTATTTTTTAGTTAGAGACAACATCTAAGTTGTGTAGGCTGCCTCTGGCCTGAAATTTGTAATCTTCCTATCTCTACCTCCGAAATCACTGGGATTATAGTCAGGTACCACAGAGATTTAAATTTTTTAACTCATCTATTATTTATTTTATCTTATGAGATAAAAACTAAGAGGTTCTTTTTTTCCTTTTTCCAAGTGGAGAACCAGTTATTCCTCAAATTAATAGAAAAATCCATTCTTAAAATGTGCTTTATTCTCATATTCCATATATTTATTTCTGGAACTTCTACTATACTATGCTTTGTTGGTTTATGGTACTTGCTTACCCCTACATAACATTGTTTTACTTTTTGAATTTATTTTATAATGTATTATGAAAGCTGGCAATGCAGTTGTTTCTTTCTTTTTTTTTTTTTTTTAGGAATTAAAA
Organism: Pedetes capensis; assembly: GCA_007922755.1. Lineage (NCBI taxonomy): Eukaryota > Metazoa > Chordata > Mammalia > Rodentia > Pedetidae > Pedetes > Pedetes capensis. Next base: position 32,812 of record VMDO01021740.1, on the reverse strand, counting down.
AAAAAAAAAAAAAAAGCCCTGATATCTTACCTATGTTTCTTTCCCAAATATATTTTAGAATAAGTTTGCTGAATTTTATTAAAATGATATTGGAATTTTTTTTACTAGAAATACATTTAATTTAAATATATTTCTGTAAATGCAAATATATTACCTGGAGGATTTATTTTATATATTATTGTATTGGGTGAATTTCATTAATTATCAAAGTTTTGCTAAGCGTTTTGGAAATAGGGTCCACATGACTTGTTAAGAGCAATAAGGAAATTTTTTTCTGAGTTTCCTCATTTACCATGACTATATTCAGGAGAGGAAATAAAAAATGGAACCCACCCGGGTTCTGTGGCTCACACCTATAATCCCAGCAATTTGTGAGGCTGAGGCAGAAGGATCACGACTTCAACCCCAGAGGCAGCCTGTGCAGTATAGTGAGAACCTGTCTCTAAACTAAAAAAAAAAAAAAAGGGGGGGGGGAATTCAGAAGAAGAATAATGGGAAAGAGCACAGGAACTAGGTATAATGGGAGAAACAAGAAGGGTAAGAAGGATTAGGGGCATTATTTCCCAGGCTACACTCTGATCTGTACCCAAAATGTAAGCTTCAACTAGGAGTGTGGAGGCCCATCAGCCCAACCAGGGGACCTGTAGGTACAGACAGAGGGGATGGCATACACACTCTACGGGGCTGGGAATAATCTCACTATTCTACTTCTGTACACTGGATCTCTGTGCCACCTACTCTCTGCCTACTTTGTTTTCAGAATCAGTCACATCCCCATTTCTACAGAGAAGTCAGTGGAACCAGACAACAGAAGCAAGGGTTTGACTTTCAGACCTACATACTTAGGTCCCTATTTTGTCTCTGACCAGCCGTGAGTCTTTGAGCAAATTCACTTGTTGGAGTCTTTGATTTTTCATATATAAAGTGAAGACTTCTGGAAACCCAATGTCGTACAGTAAATAGTGGTATATAGATAAACATTAAACAGGTCAGTGAGGTTTATTTTACACAAGGGCTAGGAGGTGAGTGAGCTTGCTAATTTAAATAATTCACACTTTAGATTAATGATACCTCTTGAGAGTTCAGAGCACTCAGACACTACGTTTAGAAGGGAGAGAAGGGGAGGTTTGGAAGCAAATAAACTTTAAGTATCAACTGTGTAGAAAGCAATATTATGTTATTATAGACAGAAGTAACAGAAGTATAGACAATGTTATGTTATTATATGCAGAAGTAACTAGGATATGATAAATTCCTTTCTGTTAAGGATGTCACTCACCTTTGAGTTGGTAGAGCAAAACCTCCCCAAGAGAAACAATATGAGAAATGAGACAGAATAAGAATGTATCTGCAGCATGTATAAAATGACAAAAAAGATTTAGAGAGTTAATGAAGATACCCAGGTCCAAGGAGTATGTGGGAGAATTTCATGGAGGGGCCTTCTTGGTGGTAGCAGCCCAAGGGAATTTCATGCTGGGAGTAGAATAACGCTGGGTAGTAAAAATACGATTTGCAGTGAGTTTTGTAGAGTGTTCTTTAGCAAAGATTCAAGTGTAGGATATAGTAAAATAGGACCTAGTAAATTCTGGTGGAGCTAGTGGTAAATAGCAGCTGAATTGTTGTTGTTGGGTGCCATTGAGTTAGGTCTGACTCATAGTGACCCCATGTACAACAGATGAAACACTATCCGACACTGTGCTGTACCCAGCACTGTGTCAGTGCTTCTCTGCTATTCATAGGGTTTTCAATGGCTGATTGTTTTGGGAGTGGGATGCCAGGTCCTTCTCCCAAGCCTACAGCACCCAGTGTTCCCAGATGGTCTCCCATCCAAGGATTAACCAGCCCAACTCTGCTTAGCTTCTGAGATCAGGCAGGATCAGATGCCAGTGTGGTATGGCTGTAGACTTGGCTGGATTAGAGGTCAGGAATAACAAAGGTAGTGACATTTAGTGAAAATTTGGTTTTTGGAAATTTGAAAAAATGAGATCCAAAAGTATTGTGGCGTTTTGTATGAAATCTGAAACTATGCTAATCCACTCAGATTAAAAATATACATATATGAGATTTTTGTGTGTGAGCATTCTACCCCTGAGCTACATCCCAGCCCACATATATGAGAGTCTTCTAATTTTATCCATGTGGAATAAGTGAATTGTACTCTTATTTGTTTATGCTGTTTCCACACAGTAGTGTCACTTAAGTTGGCCAACAGAAATACCCACCATTGTAGTTTTGATTTCTGAGAGGTCTTTATTCCTTGTTTAAAAGCCTGGAGAAGTGGCTAGTGATGGCATTCCTGCTGGACTCTGCTCTCCTAGGCCTGCCATTTTTCTCTTCCTACCATGGCTTTTTCTTACATGCTTCACTGCTCCTTAGGCCTCTTCCTCCTCTCCCATTTCCCATTATCTGCATACTCATCTGTGCCACTTTTTGAGGTCATTCTCTTCCTGTCTCCTCAGCAAATATTGGCTGACAGGGATATTATTCAAGACTAATGGCTATCCTCGTCCTTCTGGGCCATTGTCTTCACTGGGGAGCAGGGAGGGGGCTACACCTGTGGTCCAGAGAACCCACAGGAGGAAAACAGGGCAAAAACTTTCTAGGCCCTGTTTCAGAGTGAGCTATTTGAAAGGAGGAGAGCCTTGGTTTCTTTCTCCCCCTGCTCCACTTCCTGCAGCACCATGTAAAGGGGTTCTGGAGTGCTCTCCTGACATGGTGCTTCTTTGGACCCCATCCACTGTAATATGGGCTGGTAACAATGATACCAAAAGGAAGAGAAGCCATAGATTCCCAGCAGGCACAAGGCATTGATCATCACATGCCAGCAGAAGAAGGTGGTGACAAATGTGATGTCTCTGACATCATCATCCTGCCATGGATAGCCAGAGACTGGTCTGTATAGAATAAAGCCTGCCTGCATCAGCCAGGAGCCCATGATCAGAAACAGAAAGTTCTTGATGAGCTGGAGGCGAAACACCTCGGGAGCCCAGAGCTCTGCAGTCAGCACCAGTGTTAGCAGGAACACCACCAAGATGAGCAGAGCGTGAACTTGTAGCTCTACCTCTGATGAGCCCTGGACATGTGACACGAACAGCAGCAGGACCTCGTAGAAGCATAGCACCAGGGCCCCTTTTTCTAGGACCACACACCTCTGAGGCAGCACATTCTTGCTCATGACATCTACGCAGCCGTTGAGGGTGAGGAGGATGAACATGGTGAGGTGCTGCCACTCTTGGGGGTACATAAACCTCGGTGGCACCTGCTTGTTCATCAATACCATCCCGTCATCAAGACAGATGACCACATAAACCGTGAAGATGAAGCCAGTCACTATCTTCAGCACACCTTCGTAGGATATATTCCACAGCCTGGCCCATCTCCCCTTATTCTTGAGAGGGCACGAAGGATACAGGAGAGAGTCATTGAATATCATGGCCTTGGAGACTGCTGTTGCTTGATACAGTCCATAAAAGAAAATATATAGTCCTGGGTAAAAATGGCCATTGAACTTGCCCATGAAATTACAGGTCTATCTAAGGCGGGAAGAACAGAATGTAGGAATTCCCTGCCTTCCTCTCCTTCAATGGCCTATCGAGTTTTGGCTGTATACACAAAGTTAACTTCTACCTACTTTTATCATCTCCTTCTGCCCACTGACTCTCTCCCACAGAATGGAAAGTTCTAGACAGAAGCCTACGCTTTGGAGGAGGGAGGTCTCATTGTTCCCTTTCTTTCCAATACACCGGGAACTGACTGACTTCTGCCAAAAGAGGAGGATGAATGTTTCTGGGCATGCGCCTGTAGGAATGTGGGCTCATAGATGCTCTACTTTGGGCTCCTGCAGGAACTTCTTGTTGTACTTGGCCTGTCTCTCATGGCTTGCTTGCTTCTGCTCCGGTAGAGTTCTCAGAGAAAGGGAGAGGTGTCTGAGTGTGGAGATTATCCAGAGGACGGGGTTACTCCCAGGTCTTTGTGTATGCTTTGAGGCTCCTTATCATTTCCTGGGTCAGATACTGAAGGCAAACATATTATTTCCAAACATAAAAGTTTATAAACATTTGGGTTTATTTTCACATATATAGATACTGAGCTCCTACTTGAGCTCTTTATTCCTCTATAACAAAGTTTAGGGACCACAAAGAAAATTGGTCACCTGCCCCATAGTCTGTCTCTACTACACACTAGAGGAACCTGAAAAGCCATCTTCTGAGATCAATTTTGGAGTATCAAGTTATATATTTTTTTCAGTACTGGGGGGTTTGAACCCAGGGCCTCACACATACTTGGAAGTACTCTACCACTTCGCTGTACCACCCGACCGTTTTTTCCTTTTTTAATTTTGAGACAGGGTCTCACTAAGTTTCACAGGTTGCCTCTGGCCTCAAACTTATGATCCTGCTGCCTCTGCATCCCAAGTCGCTGGGATTATAGGCATGCACCATTGCACCCAGTAAAGGTATATTTTCTTATTAAAATGTAAATATAGCTATGCTGAGGCAAGTAGATCCAGTGTTCTGCTTATATTTTAACACGAACAGCTTCTCAACTTTATTCTATCTTTATCGTTTGCTATGTGTCTAATAGGGCTAGGATTTAACTCAGTTGGTGGAGTGCTGCTCTGCAGTCTCTGAAGTCCCAGGCTTGATTCCCAGCACCGCAAAAATGGGAGAAGGACATGGCAATCTAGTCCCAAGGCCATCTTGAAACAATCAGCCATTGAAAGCCTTATGAGGGTCTCTATGAGTAGGACACAACTTGATGGCACCTCATAACAACAACATGTGTCTAATACAGGAGAAGGACCTGGAAATCCACTCCTAAAGTAATCCTGAAACAGTCAGCCATTGAAAATCCTAAGAGGGTCACTATGAGTCACACCTGACTCGACAGCACCTAACAACAACAACAACATGTGTCTAATACATATAGGTACAAAGAGTCCTTACTACCTGCAGCATAATGAGGGATTGCATTCAAAGCAAGAATCTTCATCTTTTTAAAACAAAAATTATATGTAATTAAAATGCTCAATATATTGTTTTAGTATATCTATATATATATATAGTTGTTGTTGTTAGGTGCCATCGAGTCGGTATCCGACTCATAGCAACCCTCTTCTGTACAACAGGGGAAACACTATTGTCAGTGCTTCTCTGCTGTTCATAGGGTTTTCAATGGCGGATTGATTTTTGGGAGTGGGTTGCTGGGTCCGTCTCCCAAGTCTACAGCTTCTGGTGTTCCCAGGCGGTCTCCCATGCAGGTACTAACCAGGCGCGACCCTGCTTAGCTTCCGAGATCTGACGGGATAGGATGCCACAGGGCTATGGCTGCAGGCATACATATATATACACACACATATATATAATATATATGTGTGTGTGTGTGTGTATACATATATACATATGTATATATATACATATATATATGTATATGTGTGTATATATATATATAGTTGTTGTTGTTGTTGTTGTTGTTAGGTACCAGCAAGTTGGGTCTGACTCATAGAAACCTTATGTACAACAGAACGAAAAATTCCCTGACACTGTGTCATGCCTGGCACTATGTCAGTGCTTTCTCAGTGGCTGGTTATTTTGGAATTGTTTTTCAAGAGTGGGCTGCCAGGTTCTTCTTCCATTTTTACATTGCTGGGGATCAAACCCAGGCTTCAGAGTATGCCAAGCAAGCATTCTACCAACTGAGCTAAGCCTCAGCCACACGCACATATGTGTGTGTGTGTGTGTGTGTGTATATATATATATATATATACATATATATATACACATATATGATTATATATATATATATATGATTACTATGGTCAAGTTAATTTACATATCCATCACCTCAAGTAGGTATACAGAGCATGCACACAATTTGTGTGAGAACACTCAAGATCTACTCTCAGCAAAATTCAAGTATAAAATACAGTATTATTAACTATAATCACTGATGTACATTAGTTCTTTTGAACTTTTTCATCCTACATGCCTGAAACTTGTATATTTTGACCAACATCCCCCCATTTTCTGACCTCCACCTCTGTTCCTGGCAACCACCATTTGTTCTCTGCTTCTATAAATTCAGCTTTTTAAGATTACATACATAACTGAAATTACTCAATATTTGTCTTGTGTATTTGGCTTAATATCATGATCCATCCATATTGTCAGAAATGATAGAATCTCCTTTTTTAAAATTTGAATAACAGCATTATATTGCTATATTATATAATGCTGTATTATGTATATGAACTAACCTTTATCAGGAGTATGTATGTAAAGGAAAAATACATAATATGTATAAAGTTTGACACTACCCACAGTTCTGGGCATCCTCTAGGGTCCTTGAAACATCCCCGGTAGGTAAAGTGGGACTATTATATCAGGAAAATCCATTCTCTCCATGTCTTGAGAATGGAGGCCATATTTTACCAGTAGAAGCATGGGGATTTGAATGTGATAATGCAATAGAGTTTAAGTTTGCCTTATAGAAGGACTTGCCTTTTTATTCCATTTTAACCTCAAGTTGGTTTACTTTCTCTTTTTTTTTTCACATAGGTATGGCATTTGTTGTTGTTAGGTGCCGTCGAGTCGGTATCCGACTCATAGCGACCTTCTGTACAATAGGGGAAACACTATTGTCAGTGCTTCTCTGCTGTTCATAGGGTTTTCAATGGCAGATTGATTTTTGGGAGGGGGTTGCCAGGTCCTTCTCCCAAGCCTACAGCTTCTGGTGTTCCCAGGTGGTCTCCCATCCAGGTACTAACCAGGCCTGACCGTGCTTAGCTTCCGAGATCTGACAGGATCGGATGCCACAGGGCCATGGCTGCAGGCAGGTATGGCATAGACTGGCTAGCAATTCACACAGTTCATTTACTTTTCTTCTTTTGTATAACAATAGACTATGTTTCCCACCTTGCCTTGCAGTTAGAAGTGACCTCACTACTAAGTTCTAGTTCTGAGTTTATGGAATGTGAATGGAAATGATATGTATTACTTTGTGGTCTCCCCCATAAAATTCTCCCTCACATCAACTTAATTGGGTTGACATACACCTAGGAGATTAGTAAAGCACCCTTCCAGGTGTGTCTGTGAGGGCCTTTCCAGATATGAATAGATCATAAGGATTTAATCTTTTGATGGATTCAAAATTTGAGTAGATTATTGGGAGGTGTAGAAGGTGGGGACCAGTTGGAGAAAGTGGGCCATTTGGGGTGTGCCTTTTAAGGGTGTATCTTGGCCCTGGCCCCTTCCTGTTACTCTTTTGTTTCCTGGCCACCATGAGGTAATAAGCCACTTTGCTCTGCCACATACTCTTGCCATCATGATGTTCTGCCTTGCCTCATACACAAAGCAATGGATCCAGCTTTGACTAAAACTTCTGAAATCATGAGCCAAAATGAATATTTTCTCCTTTAAATTGTTTCTCTCAGGGATTTGCCACAGCAATGAAAAGTCTAACACATATGAGGGAGATATAAAATTTTTGATGATGTTGTTAAGGAATAGAAATTATAACTTTGTTGGAACAGCTGATTTTCCCAAGGTAATACAAAGGTAATACACAACTTTATAAAAAGCTTTGGACAAATACATGAGCAAAAAATGCTTTAGGAAGGCAGAGTTGTAAAATGAAAAAAAAAAAAAAAGGCTAGAAATTGAGAGATCAGATTCCAGTTTCAGTTTTCTCCTAATTAGCAGAGTTTCTTTATTGGAGAAAAGTTTTCAAATATGTATTCTCTTAGATAGATAGATAGATAGATAGATAGATAGATAGATAGAGATATAGATATTTCTTCAATTTCTATGCTGAGCAAATAATCCGAGAAACTGGACTTTATGAAAAAGAATGCAGCATCAATATTGGAGGAAGACTCATTAACAACCTGCATTATGCAGATACCCTAACTCTGCTTGCTGAAAGTGAAGAAGATTTGAAACATTTACTGATGAAGATCAAAGAATGTAGCCTTCTTTATGGATTGCAAATCAACATCAATAAAACAAAAATCCTTACAACCGGGTCAGTATGTGACTTCACAGTGAATGGAGAAACGATTGAGGTTGTCCATGATTTTGCTTTACTTGGTTCTATAGTCAACACCCGTGGAAGCAGCAGTCAAGAAATCAAAAGATGCATTGTTTGGGAAAAGCTGTGGCAAAAGATCTCTTTAAAGTATTGAAAAGTAAAGATGTTATATTGAAGATGAAGGTGCGCCTGACTTATGCCATGGTATTTTTAGTCACATCATATGGTTGTGACAGCTGGACATTGAACAAGGGAAACAGGAGAAGAATTGGTGCTTTTGAATTATGGTGTTGGAGATGATTATTGAATATACCATGGACTGCCAAAAGAATCAACAGATCTGCCCTAGAAGAAGTTCAACCAGAGTGCTCCTTGGAAGCAAGGATGGCTAGACTGCGTCTCACTTATTTTGGACATATAGTCAGGAAGGACCAATCCCTGGAGAAGGACATCATGTTTGGGAGAGTGACAGGTCAACAACAACAAAAAAAGAAAACCCTCTGCTAGATGGATTGACACAATATCTACAACAGTGGGCTTAAACATAAATAAAATCATGTGCCTGGCACAGAATTGGGGAGTGTTTTGTTCTGCTGTACCTAGGGTTGCTGTGAGTTGGCCCGGACTCGAAAGCACCTAACAACAACATAGATATTTATCTGTGTGTCAGCTTGTCATGATGTGGGGGCTTGCATGTTGCTGTGATGCTGGAAGCTATACCACCAGCATTTCAGATACCAGCAGGGCCACCCATGGTAGACAAGTTTCAGTTAAGCTTCCAGACTAAGGCAGACTAGGGAGAAGGACCTGGCAGCCCACTCCTGAAACAATTAGCCACTGAAAACCATATGAAGAGCAGAGAAGCACTGTCAACTGTAGTGCTGGAAAATGAGCCCCCCAGGCTGGAAGGCAGTCAAGAGACAACAGGGAAAGAAAGAGTTGCCTCCTCAGAGTTGACCTTAATGATGGAAGTCAAGTAAAGCCCCTGGCACCTCCTTTTGCTGATGTGGTATGACTCAGAATGAGAAGAAACAGTAGCTGCAACAATGGCTCAAACATAAAAAGATCATGTGCATGGCACAATGTTGAGTGTTTCATTCTGTTGTATATAGGGTCACTGTGAGTTGGATCCCACTCAACAGTACCATATATATATATATATATATATACATATATATATATATATATATGCCATTTATATACCATATATATATATATATGCCATTTATATACCATATATATATATATATATATATATAAAGAGAGAGAGAGAGAGAGAGAGAGAGAGAGAGATGGGTCTTGGGGGAGAAATAGACAGTGCTGATGCATAGCAGAACAGGTGGTAGTGTGTTTTTACCCTACAAGTTTTCCTTTTTCTCAGTCAAAACACTGAGAAAACCTCATAGTCTAAATACCCAGAAAATGTCAAAGGGCCAAATGTCCAGATAGAGGGGGTACAAAAGGAAGCTGTAAGTATAGCATTGATGGAATGGACCAGGGAGGAGAAATCCCTGGTGTTCTCTTTGATTCTTGCCTTGGCTCCAGGAAACTGCTGAGCTGCTCTGAACAAAAGTGGTCCCTGGGGCAGCAAAGTCTATGGCTCCGCTATTTGCCAAGAACAAACAGCCAGAGCATGTTTCCAAGGAGCCCATTTCTACCTAGAAGAGATTGCAGCATGAGGAAGAGCTACTTTTGCCTCGTAGGAATGGTATTTCTAGTGCTTTGGAGCTGTGCATCTAGAGACACAATGAACATGGGAGGAGAAGCAGGTGTCATTCATTTCTTGACCACCACGTTTATCTCTTGACTACTCCTAGAAGCTTGGACAGAAGCATCAATGTTCATAGGAGGAGGGCAGAGCATTCACTGGAACTCCAGAAGTTTAAAGTTGGAAGTGGCACGTCTGCAGAACAAATGGCCCCACATCATGTTCTTTTTGTGATGTTCGCTCCTGCACATTGCCCAGGCAGCAGGGCTACATGATGTTCACTAAAACATGAGCATCCTGATCTCAGGACTTTGAAGAGAGGAAGCCATCCATCCTAAACCAGACACTGCCCACAGAAGCTGAGAGGGAAGCCAAGCATGGTGAATGATTAGCAGAGCTGCCAGACAGCTCCAGAGTCTGGGGACACAGAGTACCGGGAAGACTGTTTCATGGGGGAAACTCAGTGTGACCATGGAACCTGTGGAGGTCCTTCACTCTCCTTGGACCTGCCTCCCACGCCCCTAATTGTCCCCAGGCATAGCCAGTGCCACTATCCTACATCGTGAGTTGCTAGAATGGCTACCATATTGGACAACGATGCTCTAGGATACCACAAGGAGTCAGCTGACCCCCAAAGTTTTATAATCACGATCATCACCATATCATCAATTCATCAGTCACTTCTGCTCCCAACCCTTGGCCCTCCACCTTATGTTTTGCTTCATGCAAGGATTTCTTGATTAGTTGTGATGCCACTGTATGCTAAAAATTAAACATTCCATTTTAGAGGAAAAAAGTCCTCCAGAATTCAGTAAGTAGGAATTTGCTAACTATAGGCCTTGTCCTCATGGAGCTTACAATATAGCTACAAGGGTGGTACACACATGTGCACCACAGAATGCACAACGTATACAAACAAAGAATTCTTTAGAATTGGAGAATACCATGAGGTATTCAGAGGATTTCAATCGAAAGAGTTGTTCATGGGAGATGACAAGGTTAGCCAGAACCATCACTAAACAAATCATATGGCACCTCTGTTGGAGCAGCACCCCAGATGCAGCAGTTAACTGAGTAATGTCTTTTCTGCTGCCATGAAAGACTAGAATATTTTGAGATATCCTAAGAAGCAGTAGGGTGAGGTGATAAGTAGTATGGACTCCAGGAATCCCCAATGCTCTTAGAATCTCAACTTTGTCACATTTTCTGCCATTCAATAATTGTAAGAGCTCAGCCCAGTAACTTCTTGAAGTCCCATTTTCCTCAGACATAAGGATTTGACAGTCATATCACTTCAGAGGGTTTCTATGAGAATTAGAATATGTAATCTGTGAAAACATTCAGCAAACCCTTGACACATAGTAAAGACTCCAAATATGGTAGCTGATGTTGACATTGAGTATCTTAGTCCACACCCAGGACTTTAGACAAGACTATTTTCACATAAATTATAGTTTCCTTAGTTTCCCAAGGACAGCTATGGACCTCCTTGAAGACTCCTAATGTCTCTGTGGGGAGATGTATCTACTTCTCTCCATATCCTTAGCATCTGCAGGGCTGACTGAAGATGTAGCCCATGAACAGAGGGCCTGAGGTTTAAACAGGTGCTACCTTCGCTGGCCTTGTACTTGAAACCTTTGCCCTATTTTTACCTGTTTTGTCTATAGTTGCTGCATTAGGAAGACCTGGCCTTAATGAAATATTCGGTCCAGATCCTTTCATGTCCCAAATTAACTTTAATGAGCAAACAAAGAAAGATCAAGAGGGCTGCGGCTGGGACTTGGGGGAACTTTGAAGCAGAAGCCAGGATGGGATAGATGCCCTCTGGCAATTGGCCAGCATTTGCTTTTGATGACAGCAAACCCTCAGATCTGGTTCATCTGAGCTGCAAACAAGGGTCTGTGGTCCCAGGATACCCAAGATTCCATCTTTTGCAATGCCTCTATGTGCTTCATTCTACAAACAAGTGTCAGACATCCACTGGGAGCGAGAAACTTGCTCTAAAGCTTTTACTGAAAGCTTTAGTGATATCTGATGACTAAGACACTATGTCTGCCCTCAAGAATTTCAGCTTCTGGAAGAAATAGCATGTGCACAAATAGCCATATTAGGAAGGAGATTGTGACGTCATAAAAGAGACACAGTTCCATCAGATAGAGAAAGTTATGATTGCTCCCACCTTGGTGACACTGAGACAAGCTTTCTGTAGGAGGGCTTTCTGTAGAGGGGGCTGCCTCTTTATGAATAGGCGGATCTGAGCAAGAGTGCAGTGATTTTTAGGTGCAGTGTACAGTGTGAGTACTGGCAGAGAAGTCTAGGAAATGTTCTGGAAATAGCAAGTGGTACCTTCCCTGTCCCTTCCTCCTCCTTCTCCTCTTCCTCTTTCTCCTTCTGCATCTTCCTCCTCCTTTTCTTCCTCTTCTTTTTTTGAAACAGGGTCTTACCACATAGCCCAGGCTGCCCTCAAATCACAATTCTCCTGCCACTGCCTCCCAAATGCCCTGTTTCTTCTGTGTTTTTTTGTTTGGTTTGTTGGTTTTATATTTCTTCAGACAGGGTCTCACTCTGTAGCCCAGGTTGTCCTCAAACTCACAGTTCTCTTGCTTCTGTCTCCCAAGTGCTGGAATTATAAGCACATACCACCATACCTGGCTGTTTTGTTATTGTTGTTGTTGCTTTGTTTTTGAGACAGGGTCTCACAGTGTAGTCCAGGTTATCCTGGAACTCTCTATGTAGACTAAGCTGGCCACGAACTCACATTGATCCTTCTGCCTCAGCATCCCAAGTGCTGGGACTATAGGCATGTACTACCATACACAGCTTTTTAAATATTTTTCTTTTTCTTTTTTTTTTTTTTCTTTTTTGTTTAGGCTGTGTTTTTATGGGGAAAAAAATCTCAATAATTTTGAGTCTCAGTTTTTTCATAAGTAAAATGGGCTAGCTCTATTAATCATAAAGATCAAATGACTCATATTGTAATAGATGAGAGGAAATGGTAATTAAAAAAAAGCAAACAATTTGTACATATAATATGAGATGCCAGTAGAGGGGAGAGAGAAAAATGAAGCAGAGAAAGGGCCTTTGCCTCTTGCTATGAGTAAGATAGGAAGTCTCTAGGGTATTCTGAGCCAAGAAATGATTTAATCAAACCAAAGCTTAAATAGGGCTGGGATTTAGCTCAGTTGATAGAGAGCTGCGCTGCAGTCTCTAAAGTCCCAAGTTCAATTCCCAGCACCACAAAAATGGGAGAAGGACCTGGCAATCCACTCCCAAGGCAATCCTGTAAGAGTCAGCCATTGAAAACCCTGTGAGGGTTGCTATGAATAGGATACTGACTCCAGGGCACCTAACAACAAAAGCTTAAATAAGATCATTTTGGATGCTGTGTTGAAAATGGACTTTAGGGGAGCCAGGAAGGGAATGAGGAGACAAGTGGGGAGGCTATTGTAATTATCTAGATGGAAGCTGATGGTGGCATGGAACAAGGTTAAAAGTGAAGATGGTGAGAAGTGGTCAGATTTTGTATGTTTTTTGAAAATAGTGTCAAGGGGATTCAGAGATCTATTAGATGTGTGGCATGGGAGAAAGGGCAACCTTGAAATGACAGCAAGACTTTTAGTGTAAGGAATTGGAAAGATGCATTTGCATTTTATTGACATGGCAAAAGCTTCAAGAATAGGTTTTGGGGGAGTTTACCTTAAAATTGGTTGTCAAATAGCCAGGAGTTTACGTGAGGCATTTTAAGCTTGAGTTGCCTGTTTGACATTCAATTATTGATGGTAGTTGTTTATAAACATTGGAACTGCGAAGAGATCAAGACTAGAATATCAACCAGACACTGTGGCACACACCTGTAATCCAAGTAACTTGGGAGACTGAGGAAGGAAGATCTCAAGTTTGAGACCAGAGGCAGTCTGCATAATTTAACGAGACCCTGTCTCAAACAGTAAAAAAATGGGCTAGGGGTGCAGGTCAGTGGTATAGCACTTGCAAAGCATGCAAGCATGAGGCCCTGGGTTCAACCCCCAGTACCACAAAAGAAAGAAAGAAAAAAGAAAGAAAGAGAGAGAGAGAGAGAGAGAGAGAAAAGAGGGAAAGAAAGAAAGCCAATCAGCCTAGAATATAAGCAGGGTGCCACAGCACATACCTGTAATCACCACAACTCGGGAGGCAGAGGCAAGAAGATCACAAATTCGAGGCCAGAGGCAGCCTACATAACTTGCCAAGACTCTGTCTCAGGTTAAAAAATGAAAAGGGAGGCTGAGCGTGCAGCTCAGTGACAGAGCTCTTGTAGGAGGCCCGGTTCCATCCCCCAAGTAGGGCAAAAAAAAAAAAAAATACTAGAATATAGTTTGGGGAGTTAGCCTATAGTTCTGGTGATTTTCAGTGGAGTAGTCATCAAGAGTCTGCAACCGTAGCACTGTGGCATTTGATCCAGTCAGCTAAGCGGAAGCTAAGCGGGGTCAGGCCTGGTTAGTACTTGGATGGGAGACCACGTGGGAACACCAGGTGCCATAGGCTTGGGAGAAGGACCCAGCAACCCTCTCCCAAAAATCAATCAGCCATTGAAAACCCTACGAATAGCAGAGAAGCACTGACAATAGTGTTTCACCTGTTGTACGTAGGGTCGCTATAAGTGGGATCCCAACTCGATGGCACCTAACAACAGCAAGTTGTCAAGAAGTGTGAAAGAATTGGTTTTACTCTATTTACCAGCTAACAGTTAGCCTGCCACCGTTTCCTGTATACTGGGATTAAGACAGTAAGAGGCTCCTAATTCACAGAGGACTTTCTTTACAATAGCAGAAGCCAGAGCATCTGCATTTTCCTGCCACATTTCTCCAGGAGTCCCAGTTCCCCAGGGCATCGTGAAGAAGAACAAGTGACTGCACATGCAGCAGGCTGCAGGATAGGGAAGGAACTCTGGCTTTAGGAAGACTGAATCTTTTGTAATAGACAAGAAGCATGCCCGTGTGTTGCTCTGAGTGGGCAATATCTCCATGATCTGAAGCTGTTTGCTGTTTAAATATCCTTGAAAAGACAGTCCATGATAAAGGCAGGCAGTGTCTCTGCTCATGTACGTGGAGAAGTGAAGAGGATCTATGGAGACCTGTCTCCTAAGGTCATGGTGCCACCTTCCTCGGAAGCCCTGGGGAAACTTTAAGGGCATTTTCAGTTTCACAATGATTGGGAACTTTACTGCCATTTCATGAGCCAGGGCCAGGGATATTAGATATTCCTTATTGTATGAGACAGTATCAAGCAAAAAGAATTATCTCGTGTCCCACACAAGTTTTGAATATCCTGTTAGGCATTCACTTAGGTGAAAAACAAAATGATCTGTGTTTGAGCCTGGACCATATCTCCACAGTGCAAACTATTTTTAGTACATCTTAATGTATACTTGTCTGCAGCCATAGCACCCTGGCATCCGATCCTACCTGATCTTGGAACCTAAGCAGGGTTGGACTGGTTAGTCCTTGGATGGGAGACCGCCTGGGAATACCAAGTGTTGTAGGCATGGGAGAAGGACCTGGCAGCCCATTCCCAAAAACAATCAGCCATTGAAAACTCTGACAGTAGTGCTGACAATAGTAATGGGCATGGCACAGTGTCAGAGAATGTTTTGTTCTGTTGTATGTAGAGTCACTATGAGTCAGACCCGACTCGAAAAATATTTTCTGAACTATTACCTTTTTCTTTTCTTTTCTTTTTGAAAGTAAATTTATTCGTGAGGGATAAGGAACAGTACACACTTTAGATTTAAGCATTTGAAGAGGAATAAAAGAGATACTTAAGAATAACAGTACCCATCCAAGATATGGATGTGGGCTTTTACAAAGAAAGAGAATCACCCTTGTTCTTTTTTTTTTTTTTTTTTTTTCGTTTGCAGTACTGGGGGTTAAACCCAGGGCCTCACACTTACATGCTCTGCAAGTACTGGACCACTGAGCTGTACCCCCAGCCCAACTTTTTTACTTTTTTACTTTTTGAGACAGGGTCTAGCTAAATTACACAGATTGCCTCTGATCTCGAACTTGCTATCCTCCTGCCTTCGCCTCCCCAGTCGCTGGGATTATAGGTGTGCACCACGGCGCCCAGCACCCTTATTCTTCTTAAATAAGGCTTTTTCATTAAAGGAAGTGATGATATAGTCTGATATTTGTATCAGCTATTGTTGAGAGGATAAGGAGAACTGAAAATTGAACATTGGATTTAGCAGCATGAAAATCATTACTGACCTTGAAAAGAACAATTTCAGTGGAGAGGTGGGGTCAAGAGTCTGAAGTTGGTTCAAAAGAGCATAGGAGGACAGGGATTGAGGCATGGGTATAAACAGCTCTTCATGGAGATATTCTGTACAGGAGAGCAGGGAAATAGGGTGGTATGCAAAGCACATGATGTCTAGAACTCAGAAAGGGTTCAATAAAGGCTGACCAAAGCGGGGCCTGATGACCTGTGGGAGGTGCTCAGCAAGTGAGGCTGGTGGGGGGCAGCACTACTTCTGGGTTGTGATCTGTGGGGACATTGCTGATCTCTTCCCCTACATCTCATTCCTTTCTCTGCACACCGCCCCCCACCACCCTGGGCTAAGATATCTGAATTCTGTCATTGGGTGGACTCAGGGATGAGGTATAGAAGCGGACTCTCTGAGCTTAAGCCCTGACTCTAATGTTTACTACATGAATGAACTTGGGCTAATTAGTTACTACTTCTAAGCTTCAGTTTTCTCATTCTCAAAGTGAAGATAATGAATGTGAAAACATACAGCCTAATTCAGTGTCTGCCACAGAGTAACTCTTAATGAATGTCAGCAGCGTAGTACAAAACATTTATTCAATAAGGACATATGAAAATGTTATATTGGATAATGATAATATTTTCTTCCCTTTTTTTTTCTTAAACTCTGTCCTCATTTTCCATGCAGATCAGGAACATGGACTGGAAGGGGGTGGATATGGGGTCAGTTCTCTCTGCCTCTGTGCTTCGGTGTGAGAACAGAGAGTTCAATAAGCACCAAGAGACCAGTGATAATACATTTAGAAAATGCTTTTATAATGCATTATCACCTTCAATTTTCACAGCACCCTAGAAACTAAGAAGAATGATCACTGTTTAAATAGGTGATGATTTTGAGATTCAGATCAGCTATGTTAATTTCCAAGTTTGTATGCTAAGAAAAATTAGGAATTCAACTAGGTGGTCCAACCTTAAAAAACAATTTTCCTTTATTACAATATGTTGCCAGCATAAATGCTTACTAAGAGCAGGGCAGGACAATGTTAGAGGAAAGATGGAGATAGAAAAATTAAAAGGTTCCCCAAATTCACTCTTTTATGCATGGAATTAGATGTTAAATAGTAAAATCTTGAGAATATGCATACAATTATACTCCACTATCACTTGAAAGACACATAGGGAACTTCAAGTATCCAGTATATAAAGAATATTCAAGAGAGAATAAAAGATCACCCTTAAAAACTTCAATGTTGTCATGTTTTAAGCAATGAAAGAAAGCCACCTCACTCAGCCAATTTATGCTCTTTAGGCATAATATTAACCAGTTTGCCCAACTGATTAATTTCCTAGGTAATAGCTAGGTGCCATAGAGTTGAGTACAATTCATAGCAACCCTCATCGAGTTTTCAATGGCTGGTTACTTTGGGAATGGATTGCCACATCCTGCTCCTATTTGTGTGGTGCTGGGGATTGAACTCGGGTCCTCAGCAGAGTAGTGCTCTACCAACTGAGCCAAACCCCAGCCCTTCCTAGGTGGTAATAGCAGACTATAAGAAGAACGTTAATTGAAGAAGAAAATAGACATTGGCAGCAAGAGGAACTCAATGGCAGCCTCATAAGAGAATAAACTGATAAGCAGAACAAGACCAAAAAGGTTTAATGGTTTGGGGTTTAGTGTAGATAATCCCAGCATTCACCCTCCATCCTACTCCAGTCACTCTTGGTGTTCCTGTGTAACAGAACAGGATGAGGAAGTGAGCCATAAGAAATAAAAGTTAAAACAGACTCAAAATGCTTTGTTAAAGATGGCAGGCTGATGATGTAGCAGAGTGGTAGAGCACTTATCTGGCATGTGGAAGGCCCTGGGGTCAAGCCCCAGCACACAGCAAAAAGATATTTTGATACACTTTGGCAACATTCATGTCTAAAGCAGTTTATACATTGAAAAGGAAACATCCTGTTTCCTTTCGAATTTCCTGATCTCTTGACAGATAAACTTAAGTTTAATTGCCACCCAGAAGCAATTTGTGTTTCTGTGCATTATTAAACTTAGAGGACTATCAGAAAGGTCAGATTTCAAAGTCATGGTACCTCATTTTCCGGTGTAATAGAATGAGTCACCAGAAACCTAACTTGAATTCTGTGTTTCCGTGTATCAAGAAGACCTTCTGGAAATCTGATCTTGTGTGTGTTGGGGATGGGGGTGTCCCAGCTGTAGGAAAAGTCCCCTTTTCTCTACTTAGAAAAGAGGTGGAGACTTCTCCAGAAGGAATGAAAGGTATTCTCTTGGCTATACTCCACAGGTGACATATAGGCCTTTACACTCCTGAAGGCTGAATTCTCCTAGTCTCCCTGGAAGATGAGCAGTGCTCTTTTTTCCCTAAAATGAGGATCCTTCCTGGTGATACAGGGCTTAAACTATGGAAGGAGTTGAGTCAGGCTGGACCTTTTGTGATATAGGGAATTGAAAGTTGAGTGGCAGTCCAGCCCTGGACAAAGTGCCAGGGGTTGGGAAGAGCATGAGACTGGGTTAGGCTGGGAGTAGGTACAGACAGGTGTGTGAGCAGGGCCTCCTGGGCAGGCAGGAGCTGGTTAAAGTTTAGCAGACAGAGGCGGCCTGGGGCTCATGCAAGGAGCAAGGGAACTGAGGTTAACAGAATGAACATGCTGCTCAACTGTCCCCTTTCTAAAGCCCCCAGTAGCCTGAGCCTGGGCTAGGCTGGGCAGTCTATTTCACTGGGCTGTACAGCACTGGAAAGACATGCAGTCAGTTCTCCATAGAAGGTGGGAGAAGGGGGCAGAGGTGAGAAGGGGTGGAGAGAGGGCTCATTGCCATAACAACAACAAGTGTACTATTAATATCCCTTCCTTTCCTGAGAATAGCTGTTCAGCAGATTTTTTGGTACCTCTGTGTTTCTCAGCGCCTGCAGCCATAGCCCTGTGGCATCTGATCCCGTCAGATCTTGGAAGCTAAGAAGGGTCGGGCCTGGTTAGTACCTGGATGGGAGACCACCTGGGAACACCAGAAGCTGTAGGCTTGGGAGAAGGACCTGGCAACCCCCTCCCAAAAATCAATCTGCCATTGAAAACCCTATGAACAGCAGAGAAGCACTGACAATAGTGTTTCCCCTGTTGTACAGAGGGTCGCTATGAGTTGGATACCGACGCGACAGCACCTAACAACAACAACGTGTTTCTCAAGCTTAAGGAAGTGAAGAAAAAATTCAAGCCTTGAGTGGCAGTAGTGAAAGATTCTACAGGGAAAGTATTAAATGATGCAGGAAACATCAAAAGAAGATGGAAGGAATACACAGAGTCATTATGCAAGAAAGAATTGGTAGATGACCAACCATTCCAAGAGGTTGTATATGAAGAGGAACCAATGGTATTGAAGGACGAAGTGGAAACAGCCTTGAAAGAACTGGCAAAACACAAGGGTCCAGGAATTGATGGGATACCAATAGAGATGTTTCAACAAACAGATGCAGCACTGGACATGTTAACATGTTTATGGCAACAGAGTTGGAAAACAGCTACTTGGCCAACTGACTGGAAGAGATCCATATTTGTGCCTATTCCCAAAAAAGGGGATCCAACTGAATTTGCAAACTATCAGACAATGTCATTAATATCGCACATAAGCAAAATTTTACTAAAGATCATTCAGAAGCGACTGCAGCAGTATATAGGCAGAGAATTACCGGAAAATTAAGCTGGATTCAGAAGAGGGCGGGGAACCAGGGACATAATTGCTGATGTCAGGTGCATATTAGCTGAAAGCAGAGAATATCAGAAAGATGTCTATCTATGTTTTATTGACTATGCAAAGGCATTTGACTGTGTGGATCATAACAAATTATGGATAACACTTCGGAAAATGGGAATACCAGAGCACCTAATTGTACTCATGAAGAATCTGTATATGAAACCAGGAGGCAATTGTTCAAATAGAACAAGGAAACACTGATTGGTTTAAAGTTGAGAAAGGTGTGCATCAGGGCTGTATACTTTCACCCTATCTCTTCAATTTATATGCTGAGCAAATAATCCAAGAAGCTGGACTTTATGAGGAAGATTGCAGCATCAGGATTGGAGGAAGACTCATTAACAACCTACGTTATGCAGATGACACAGCTCTGCTTGCTGAAAGTGAAGAGGATTTAAAACATTTACTGATGAAGATCAAAGGTCATAGTCTTCAATATGGGTTACAACTAAACATCAACAAAACAAAAATCCTTACAATTGGGCCAGTATGCAACTTCACAATAAATGAAGAAAAGATTGAGGTTGTCCAAGATTTTGCTTTGCTTGGCTCTATAATCAACACCCATGGAAGCAGCAGTCAAAAAATTAAAAGACACATTGCTCTAGGAAAAACCGTGGCAAAAGATCTCTTTACAGTATTGAAAAGCAAAGATGTCACATTGAAGTCTGACTCATGCTATGGTGTTTTCAGTCACATCATATGGTTGTGAAAGCTGGACATTGAACAAGGGAGACAGTAAAAGAATTGATGCTTTTGAATTATGGTGCTGGAGATGTCTATTGAATATACCATGGACTGCCAAAAGAACCAACAGATCTGTCCTAGAATAAGTGCAACCAGAGTGCTCCTCGGAAGCAAGAATGGCCAGACTGTGTCTTACATATTTCAGACATGTAGTCAGGAGACATCAGTCCCTAGAGAAAGACATCATGTTTGGGAGAGTGGCAGATCAACGCAAAAGAGGAAAACCCTCCACCACATAGATTGACACAGTGTCTGCAACAATGGGCTTAAACATAAATAAGATCGTGTGCCTGGCACAGAATCTGGAAGTGTTTTGATCTGCTGTACATAGGGTTGCTGTGAGTCGGACTCAAGTTGACAGCACATAACAACAACAACAACAACAACGTATAGTTGGGCTGGAGTTAAGTTCAGTTGGTAGAGCACTGCTCTGCAGTCTCTGAGGTCCTGAGTTCAATTCCTAGCACCCCAAAATGGGAGAAGGATGTGGCAATCCACTCCAGAGGCAATCCTGAAACAGTCAGCTATTGAAAACCCTATGAGGGTCGCTATGAGTGGGACACGACTTGATGGCACCTAACAACAACAACATATAATAGCCATGGAGTTCTTGGAGGACAAGGGAAGATGGGTCGCAGTGGATGACAGAGGCTCCACTTCCTGACAGTCTGGGAATTGGGGCCAGTTTTCATTTTACAAGTAACATCCCTGTGTCTAGAGAGTATGAAACTTTAGATATAATTTTCACATCTGCATAGGCAGGACACTAGGAAAAGGGCATATGTCCCTTTCTTGCCCAGTATTCCTAGCCAATGGGAGAAGGGCCTGGCAATCCACTCCCAATGCAATCCCGAAACAGTCAGCCATTGAAAACCCTATGAGGGTCGCTATGAGTCGGATACCGACTCGACGGCATCTAACAACAACAACAACATTCCTAGCCAAACAATTGATGATGGCTGTTCAAATATCTGAGTTACTTTGGTGCCCCTGGGTCAGATTTCAGAATGACCCAAAGAACTACAAATTGTTGCTCCAAGTAATAGGGAAGCTCTTGCTCCTCTTGATCCAGAAGCCAAGCAAGTTTCCTCTGTGAGAGGCACATGGGGGCCCAGACCTGATTTTCAATGTGGCATGACACAGGCTATTCTGGTATATCTTGGGCTGGCTGGCTAGCTGGCCGAAGCATAATGGGACAAAGTCTTGTTAACGCATGGGTGGGGTGAGGGCTTGCTAAAGCCACTTAGAGGTAGGCCTCAGGTTTTCAGAGGCCTTAGAGTAACAGACCCACTACTGCTTCCATCACCTGAAAAATCCACCTGCCTCAGAATGGGTTTGAGTACCGTTAGCTTATGGAGGAGGAAAATCTAGTCCAATGAGAAGGGTAGATGGAGACTCATTTGGAAAGCACCTAATCACAGTGTGGGATGTAGGAGGAAAAATAGCACAATGAATGAAACCTAGTCCCTGCCCTGGTGGAGGCTGAGAGAACAAGTAACAGATGTGCATTCCTAGATTCAAGGGTGCAGAGGAGCCTTCTGACCCCAGGGTGATGACCAGATGAGGGTCAGGAAGGCAGGGAAGGCTGCAGGCAAAGGGAGATGGGACCTAACTTGGAATGTGCCACAGAATGGCCTGTTTTGTTTTATTTTGATTCTGTTTTTAGTAATTACTAATGTATTTTTCTGAGGTTCTTGGGGGTTGAACCCAGGGCCTCACACATACTTTTGCAGGTGCTCCACCACTAGGCTGCACCATAGCCCCTTTTTTATTTATCAAGAGACAGGGTTTCTCTAAGTTACACAGGCTGCCTCTGGGCTTGAGATCCTCTCACCTTCACCTCCTGAGTTGCTGGGATTATAAGCATGTGCCACTGCACTTGGCTTTATTAATGCACATGAATTGTACATATTACTGAGTTTCACTGTGATATTTCCATATATGCATATATCATGCTTTGGTCCTATCCTTCTACCCCACCTTGCTCATCCTCTTGCCCGTCCCTAGTAGTGTAGGCTATGTTTTGAATCCCAACTCTACTGCTGTTAAATAAAACTTGTAGGAGGCCATCAATGTGGTCTAGGCTCCTGCACTGGGCCCAACAGAACAAGCCATTATAGAACTTGATCAGAGTCACTGAGCTTTAGCTAATTGTTGGAGCCTCTATCACCAATCAACCAATTAAGGTGTAATCATTTAAGTCATTTCTACAACTCCTTCCCATTTTCTATAAATGCTGTTAGGCTACCAGGTTGGTTAGCATTCTCAGAACCTGTTTTGCTTCTGGGGGGTTTTGGATTCCTGACTTGTTTTTGTTTTGCTTTGCTTTGTTTTTCTTTGCTAAAATAAACTCTACTAAATTTAGTTGGTCTAGGGAATTCTCCTTTGAACATTGTTTATAAATCGTGTGACCTTGAACAAGTTATTTCTCAAAATAGGTCTCAGTTTCGTAAACTGTAAAATGAAAATATTTGTTTGCCTTAGTAGTCATGTGCTTTCTATTCTTAGAGAACCCTAGTTTAAATTAATAATTAATTCTTTTTTTTTTTTTTTTTTTGATGTCTACCTTCCTTCCTCTCCTGTGCATCAAAGGGCATGGGCCGCAGGGACTGAAGCAGGCTGAGCTACCCCAGTCCTGTGATTCCCCTTGCTGGTGGAGTTGAGATACCGGTGTGAAATCCAGATTTAATCAGGGAGATTTAAGGGGTAGCCTGCAAAAGGGTCTCTGAGTGAAGCCCTCCTCTGTCACAAATATGAGGAATATGAAGAAATATGTATCTCTATAGATGCAGCTGTGGGCTGGGATTTAGCTCAGTTGGTAGAGCACTGCTCTGCAGTCTCTGAGATCCCAAGTTAGATTCCCAGCACCCCAAAAATGGGAGAAGGATGTGGCAATCCACTCCCGAGGCAATCCTGAAACAATCAGCCATTGAAAACCCTATAAGGGTGGATATGAGTCAGATAGGACTCGGCAGCACCTAACAACAACAACATAGATGCAGCTGTAGACATGTAAAACAAAGCTCTTGTCTGTCTTTGGACATGAAGACATGGTATCTGGAAATGGGTCTGCCATCTTGAAACCATCATGGTTACTAACCAGGTCATTGAGAATGTTGTTGTTGTTGTTAGGTGCTGTCAAGTCAGTATCTGACTCATAGCAACCCTACGTACAACAGACAAAACACCATTGTCAGCGCTTCTCTGCTATTCATAGGGTTTTCAATGGCTGACTGATTTTTGGGAGTGGGTTGCCGGGTCCTTCTCCCAAACCTACAGTATCTGGTGTTCCCAGGTGGTCTCTCATCCAAGGACTAACCAGGCCCGACCCTGCTTAGCTTTAGAGATCTGACAGGATCAGACACCACAGGGTATGGCTACAGGCTTCGTTGAGAATAGTACAGAGAAAAACTAGAAATAACCTGGATGCTGATGATTTCATTCAGCCACCAGGTTAACCAACTCAAGTGATGGGCTTCCTCTAGCATACTTATTAAATGAGAAAATAAATTTTTTACTCACTGAAGCCAGTGAAATCAGAGCTTTCTATTATTTATAGCCTAAAACATCCTAAATGATTTATTACTGTTAGGTAGTTAGCTTAGGCATTAGCAGGCAATATAGAGGAAAGGGGGTTTGAAAATGGCTCCTGGCATTTGGCATGATGAATGAAGTCACATGTGTCTCTGAGGACATTGGGAGGACATTTTCAAATGGGTCCCACACCCCACCCAAGCCATTGAGCCATTTACAAAACAAAGACTCTAGACCCCCATCACACAGGGTATGCCCTAGTTTGAATAAAACTAGAGGGAACATAGTTCCATGGTATACTCCTTCTCTTTCTCTTCTTCCACTCCTCTCTCTTCCTTTCTCTTTGCTCCTTGCTCTTCTCTTTCCAGCAGCCACATGCAAGTCTTTACCTTTGCTTGGACACGCCATCTTCTCTGTCTATCCAAGGCACCTTTCCTTCTAAAATTCTACTTAACTCTTCTGTTCTCTCTGGCTTCTTATCTTCCCCTTGTTATTGTTTTTAGGTGCCATTGAGGCGGAACCAACTCATAGCCACCTTATGTACAACAGATCAAAACACTCCCCAAACCTGTGCCATGCACATGATCTTTTTATGTTTGAGCCCATTGTTGCAGTCATTGTGTTTCTTCTCATTTTGAGTCATGCTGTATCAGCAAATGGAGGTCCCAGGAGCTTTACTCTGTTACCATCCTTAAGGTCAACTTGACTTTGAGGAGGCAACTCTTCCCTAATCATCTTTTGAATGTCTTCCAGCCTCATTCTCTGGCACTATAATTGACAGTGCTTCGCTGTAATTCATAGGATTTTCAATGGCTAATTATTTAAGGAGTAGGCTGCCAGGTCCTTCTCCCTAGTTTTAGTCTGGAAGCTTGACTGCAACCTGTTCACCTTCCCTTGGGGAATACAAATATCCTTATACTGATTGACCCTGGGAATATAGATTTCTCCAAGTTTTTTTGCAAATCCACTTAAGCTTCTCTAAGTGCCTCAGTTTTCCTTGTAATTATTCCTTAAAGGTATACTATTTTTAATAAACCATGTCTATCCTGTATGCTATAATTTCTGTGTTGGGAATAAATTCTTTTATGTGCCAAATACAAGGATCAAGGTTTTGCTGTCAGAGTCCTGGACCTGGGCTCTAGACTTACCTACCTGTGTTCTACACATTTCCCTGGTAACATAACCACATATATGTGTGTGGGATATATGAAGTAATTACTATACAATGTTTAGCACTGTGTAATGTTAACAGTTATCATTAATAGAACAACTGATTATGGAATTATATAGTGCTTCCTTACTCATATATTTCACAATTCTCCAAATAGATGTACCAGAAAATTTATGACCAGAATCCAAACTTCTGCTTCCTTAGTGTCTCATTTAACTGCCAAACAAAATGTATAGTAGCTGTTTAATAAATATTTCATCATTAATCAACATATTTTTCCCTAAATATAACCCTGATAGATAACCCAACCCAAATACTGCTCTTGTGATTTGAGTGGACATTATGTCCTCAAGAGGAATATCTTATTTTACCACTGGGAAATGAATTCCAAGAGAATCTTAGAACTTTGAAAGGGAAAAATGGAAGACCTTTCTAAAATTGTCTAGACAGTGCCAGAAGCAGAGGCTATCAGGGATAGAAAGGACACATCATGAGAAGCCAGTCCAGGACTCCTGCCCCAAACTAGCCCATTATTTTTCATTACTTCTTTTTTTCAATTTTATTTATTCTGTATGTGTGTGGGGGGGTGAGATTTAGCTCAGTTGGTAGAGCACTGCGCTGCAGTCTCTGAGATCCCGAGTTCAATTCCCAGCACCACAAAAATGGGAGAAGGGCCTGGCAATCCCCTCCCAAGGCAATCCCAAAACAGTCAGCCATTGAAAACCCTAGGAGGGTCGCTATGAGTTGGATACCAACTCCATTGCACCTAACAACAACAACAACATGTGTGTGTTGAGGGGGCGGTAAGACAAGGTCTCTCTATGTAACCCTGGCTGGGCTGCCCTCCAGTTCTGATCCTCCTGCCTCAGCCTCCTGAGAGCTGGGATTACAGGTGTGCACCACCATACCCAGCTATTTTTCATGACTTCTCTGCTTTCTCTAGAGGTGGCTTCCCTTAAATCTGAAGTCAGGGGGAACCTCCCCAAGGGCCATTTGGGCTTCCAGGAATCCATGTGAATCCGTGCATTCACTCCTTACCAAGGTCGTGTTGCAGAGTTGCTGCCAGGGATGGCCTGGCAAGAGATCTGAGACTCGGCATCCTTTGGTGATTGCAAACATCAGTCCCCCATCCCTGAGGGGTCATCAAGGGTGAGGAGCTGGGATGAGGCCTCTCCCTATCCATGCTCTGATCAGCAGCTAGCACTAGCACAGAGGTCAGATGATAAGGGTCATGAGAGACTCATCATCCAGGTCACTTCCAAGGGGACCGTGGCACCCACTGGCTGAATGGGGCTGTCTACCCAGGATGAGATTTGGAAGCTCTTAAAAGGTCTTTGTTAGCTGGGCACGGTGGCACACGCCTGTAATCCCAGTGGCTCGGGAGGCGGAGGCAGGAGGATCACAAGTTCAAGACCAGAGGCAGTCTTTGTAACTTAGCGAGACCCTGTCTCAAAAAAAAAAAAAAAAAAAAAAGCGGGCCAGGGTGCAGCTCAGTGGTCTAGCACTTGCAAAGCATGCAAGCGCGAGGCCCTGGGTTCAACCCCCAGTACCGGGGGGGGGAAAGGTCTTTGTTGTATTCCATCCCCATCTTGCTGTTCAGACAGTCTACTTCCCACCCCCTACCAGAATGCTCCCACCCTCACCTGTTCCTCACTCCCAAGTCATCTACCTCATCGACTTTTTTTTTTTTTAGTAAAAGTACTTTATTTTCCTCTTGTATTTGCTTTATATCTCGGTTTACAAAGTTATGAAGTTCACAGCTTTATACCAAATGTAAGAAGGTGAAGCTATTTGTTTATAAACATTTTTGCAGTCAAGTGTCATCTGATTTTTCTTCTAATTCATATTCAATATTAAGGAAAATCAGAAACCAAGGGTGCTGGAGCGGCTCTAGGGCATATGTCTTGTTAACAGGAGAAAGATCATCAACAGCCCTTCCTCCTTGACTTCTTCTGCCTCCACGTCATGTGGGTTACCACCTTGATATGAGGGCAAATCTGGGAAGCTTGAGTTGCCATATGACCCAGCAGGGCCATACATTTGGGGCTGGAGTTAAAACTAAAGGTTATTATCTGGTAAGTAGTAGGCTTGGTTTATGTGAGGGTTTCATATCCACTGGCATAGGGAGCTCAGTGTAACCCAAATCACCTCCATCCCAGGTTCTTTCCTATCCATTTAGATCACTTCTCTCAAATCCTGAGGGTCCTAATGACAGAGGTCAGGGATGAAACTACCATTTTACAAATGTGGCAGGCATGGCCCTTGTAGTAATTCTATGAGCTCTCCTTTAGGTCACAGGAACAAAATTTATGAGTCAGCACTGTAAACTGTAAATTGCAATTATTTGAGCAAACCAGAGTGCGTGTGTTGTTCAAATCCTACTTCCTAGTATACTTCAATCTCTTCTCCAATGAATTCCCTTCCATAAACTGCATCATGCCTTCCCTCTAAGTTACATGCACCACATCAGCCACATGCCTAGTCACTAAAGTTGTCTACTGTATAATCTACTTGGGAAAAAAAATGGCAAATCCCTTGTTAGGCCCACAGTCACTTAAACAGCAATATAGTACTGCCTGTTAGTTGTATGTGGGTTGCGAGGTAAACATTCAACTGTTAATCTTCTGAGGGGGAAAAACATTTTCCTCTACAAAAATAGGAACGTTGTGGTAAGTAATGACTTCTCAAATTCAAGTTACATCAGGTCAAGATAAGTCTTTGTTCTTTTTGTTTGCTTTGTTTATAATTGAGTAGGGGGTACACCAAACTGTATTTTGCACCTAATTAAAAACCTTTACATAAAACAAAGTGCCACTAAGATGCACACAGGAAAGGATTTATTCCACAGGGTTTTTGGCTTTGAACTGTTTGACTAGGCACAGACAATTAAAAATAACATTCAAAAAATGGCCTCCTACTACTTACAAGAAATGTGCCAGTCTCTGTTAGGTTACTGGACAATTTCCTTCCTTCTTTAAGCTACTAAATGTGAAGTCAGTACAGATGCCTGAGCCATAGCTCTTCTGTGAGGGGCAACAGAGCCTACGATCTATAAGGAAGTCAGTAAGGTCTTAAAAAACAGCCAAACTTATACATAACTTTCAAGACATTTAAAGGCAGTAGCACAACCTTAAGGAGCCAGGATACTCGTGCTTCCTTTATTTTTCAATAGAGGGCTAGGATAGTTCACTCTAGAAATACAGTAACCTTATGTTAAAAAGAACTTCACATGTCCTTAAAAAGAATACATTTCTAAACTGCTTCAAATAAAATTTTTGCGAAAATGAAGGACAATATCACAAGTATAGGTGCCCATGTGTATACATGCATACAAAAGAACTTCCACCGTGTACACGGAGGCAGATATATGCGCCCAATTCTATCAAGTTAAACTCTAATCACAGTTCTTACTGATCTTATCAGTCAATAAAACCCTGAGAAGTTTCCCACAACTCCCCAACACCTCACATTCCCCTCTCCTGTTGTACAAAGTCTCCCCCATTCGCATCACTTCAGATATACCTTTCTATCTGATCAACTTCAATGCAAATGTCTACTGCTGAGTAAGGATTACCCTGACCCCTCCCCCACATCAGAATTATTCACACCCTTCTCTGTGTTCTGATTTTCTTTATGCCATTACCACAAAATTTAATTCAAGATGGCTGTACTTGAATCTTTTCTACTAAATCGCTGTTCTTCAAACTTATGCATACAAATTAACTTGGGAT
The DNA here is from genome assembly GCA_007922755.1 of Pedetes capensis. NCBI lineage: Eukaryota > Metazoa > Chordata > Mammalia > Rodentia > Pedetidae > Pedetes > Pedetes capensis. The sequence goes on along the minus strand of VMDO01021740.1, from coordinate 3,887 downwards.
CTTGGTAAAATGCATATTCAGATTCAGTACATCTGCACATTCTATCTTTCTCATAAGCCCCCAGGTAACACTGTTACTGGTGGTCTGTGGGCCACTTGAGTCTCTGACTGAGAAGGTATAATTATGCCCAGTCATCCAGACCCTTTCATTCCACATCTCTGTGCCCAAGGACGAAAGAGTCAAAGATAAGATTTGAACTCATATGTTATAGATTCTCCATCCACTAACTGAGAATGATTATATTTACTCTGACTTAACACTTAGCATTAGTGACCTGACATCATTTGTATGTATCTGTTTTGTCTTTTTATAACCAATCATAAAAAAGTATTTTGTGGTAGAGACCATGTGTTCACCCAATAGTGTGTTAATTTATTCACCCATCACACATTCATTGAGCACCTCCAGGCATGGGACTAGATTGTAAAGAGACAAAAATGATAAGACATGGTCCTCAGGTCATGTCAGGATAATTGGGCCCTCCATATGCTTCCTTGTGGCTCTTAGGGTGGTCTGTACTGAGGGGACTAAATTTGAGCCTAGTGTTTGTAAAAGGTTCTGTGTAAGGAATCACAAGGGATATACACTACCTGGTCTGCATGCCATAGTTTTTCTGGATTCTTGCTTATGTCCTGTAAATCTGGAGGTACCATGATGAGAAGTTTATGTTTCCCAAAATCCATGTGTTGAAATCCTCACCCCCAAGATGATGGTATTAGGAAGTGAGGGCTTTGGGGAGATCTTCAGGGCCCTCAGGAGCCCTCATGAATGTTAGTGTCCCTATAAGAGAGGACCCAGAGAGCAGCTGTGTCCCTTGGACCATAGGAGAATGCGGCAAGAAGGTACCATTTATGGGAAAGCAAGCCCTCACCAGACACTGGGTCTGTTGGCATCTTGATCTTGGACTTTCACCCACCAAAAATGCGGGATATAAATTTTTATTGTTCATAGAAATTCATAGTATTTTATTTATAGTATTTTTATTAGCATTATTATTGTACTTTGCAACCTGAATGGAGTAGGACAGGAGGGAAGTGAGGAAGGTAGCAATGGGGTAAAGGACAACTGGGTAGAGAGACCATGGAGGCCCTATAACATAGGATCTAGAATGGCCAGCCATCATGCTAGAGAATCTGCTTATTTTGTTGTCAATGGTTAGCTGGTTATCAGTGAACCAGAGCAGAAGAACGGAAACCATGACACCCACCCCACCATAAGTTTGGATCACCTCCAAACTCATTTCACTCTGTATGCGGATGGACTGGGCTGGGTAGAGGATATAAGGAGTCTACCTCCACAGTCCAGATCCCTGAGTGAATGGCCATTACTGAACCTTTTGCTTCTGCCTTTGGTCACATCTACCTTCAGTTTCCATGGGAGGCTTTGAAGGTCACTTGTACCCAGGGCTGTCTTTATTCCTCTATGGACTTTATCATGCAAGACTTGTCTCTAGGGCCTTCATATGCAACTCTCCGGCCCAATATCCACCACGCTGTCCTTGGAGAAAAGGAAAATGGGCAAGACTACAGCAAATATACTATGTCGGCTTACTAAAGATACTGAGCGCCTGCATTTTAGTAGGCCAAGAGTTACATAGCATTTCTGGACAATTGATACTTATCAGCAAGATATATCATCAGAGAAACTTTATGTACCGCAAACAGTGGCAGCATCTCACTCTCTATATGTGCTTCTTCCTGAGTGGGTGTGCAGATGTGGTGAGCCAGAATCTGCTGCCCCAGAGGTGTGCACTGCTGGAACAAGGTGCCCAAGCCCTGGGCTTGTTTATATTTCTGCCCCTGATGGTGTCTCACATGCAGGACACAGAAGGAGTAGAGCTGCAGGCTCACATGCTGTTTACCCAGGCCATGTTCCTGCTGACGCTGGTGGTGACCGTGGAGCTCTGGGCTCCCAATACACTACGCATCTGGATGATGAAGGCTTTTTTATATCTCATCACAGGCTCTTGGATGATGCAGATAGGTTTTATGCTGTACAAACCAATCTCTGGCTATAAGTGGATGGATGATGACGAAAATGACATAGTGTTTACCACCACTTTCTTCTGCTGGCATATTGTCTTCAGTGCTATTTTGATGATCTGGATCTATGGCTTCACCTTTCTGTGGTATTGTTACCGCTTTGTTAATGCCTGAACATGAACATGGCCAAGTGGTTTCCTATTGCCTGCAAACTGCAGGACATCTGGATGAGAAGTTGTGGGAGTGAGGTGTCAGGAAAGAGGATCAGGCATCCTTCCTTCTGAGGAGTCCCATCCTGAGGCAGCAGATAGTGCTGGAGCAGGCATGTCCCTTCTCCCCTCTAGCTTCTGTCTTATTTGATAAAGAGTGTGCAGAGGAGAGGTGAATGAAACAAGAAAGGCATGCAACTATGACCTTCACTCCCAGATCCCCAAGAGTCTTCCCTCTACCTCTCCCTTCCCCAATTCCAACCATGGCACCTGCCTACCCTACACCTCTTTTTATCCTTCACTTCCCTCCCATGAGAACATTACAATAAATGTACTATATCCTGTTTGGGGATCTTTTTATTGCTATCACTTACCGCATAGAATTCCCACCACAAAAAAAAAAAAAAAAAGAAAAGAAAAAAGAAAAGAAAAAAGAAAAAAAGAAAAAAGAATTGCCACCACTGGTCACATTTAGTGCATCATAAAAATTTAGCCATCATAACAGCCACTGCCTCATCCTTTGTTGTTCTGGGGCTCTGCAATGCTCATACTAAATCCAGACTGTTGCTTTGACTCTATAGAACTCATAGAACTGTGCTTGATTTCTTCCCTTGGATTACTTTGTGAGTTGTTGAACAGGAAGTGAGAACTTTGAAGATAGCTTCTTTCTCTTTAGGTTCTAGTAGAACAGAGCAGAGAGAGAGCTCCAAGGGCTTGTCTCCTTCCAGGGGTCCTCCACCCCTGCCTCCCCAGGAACACAGTCAGATTCTCCTTCCAGACATCCATCCCATTGCTTCATATATGTCTGAATTAGTTTCCAGATAGTAGACTCAATTGGACCCACTCCTTTCTGGTTCTCATGTATAGTAACGTCTGATGGCTTGTTCGATCTGCATGTTTTTAATCCTCACAACTGTCATGTCAGTGAGGTTTACAGGTGAGTAACCTAAACTCAAGAGGGTTAAGAATGTGGGTTATAGTAGCTACATACTTTGCAATTCATACAATGCTATAGCTGGGTGTCCATGTGCAGGATTCTGAGGAGTAGAGTTCAGTTACTGGGGACCTAAGGGGGTGAGACTAAAACATCTAGTTAGGACAAAGTGAGGCTAGGACAGGGATTCCAGAGGGTCATTATCCTCCTTGTTTCCTTTTCTCTTTTAGTTCCTAGGAGAATTAGATGTATCCTTCAGTCTGGACCTCCTCTTCCTTGTTAATTTTCTTGTTTAGAAGTGCAGGTGTGGCAGGGGTAAGTTGTTATCTGGTTGACCAGGACCTACACCTTCTAGTGGGGGGAGGGCTTGTGAGCAGTCTGAGTTATTGCAAGGAGGGAAACTGCTCCCCAGAATCATTTCAATGAAGTTCAGCCATGTGTTTGCAAGCACTAAATATCCAGTGGGTGACTGGCTTCTGTGATGCCTCACACCTTTGTCAGTGGGACTTCCAGGCCACATTGCTCCTGTCCACTGAAGATGGATGGGATCCTTTCTATGGTAGTAAAATATGCCTCAGGCATGGCTCAACTTCTGGGCTTTGCCCAGGTCCTGAGAACAATAGGGCTCTACAGTGTCCCCCATAGGTTCTGCCCTGGTAGGGTATCTGCTTTTCTGCTTTTCCTCTATACTGTGTCCTATTGATATGGCAATACTCTGGTTTGTACTTCACTTGGAACTCCCCCCGCCACCCTTTTTTTTTT